>PVJH01007640.1:0-91194 GCA_004026705.1 Nesogale talazaci
CACTGGTTGTGGATTTAAGAACAATGAAATCATTAACTACCTCTATCTTTTCTCTAGTTATCATGATTATATATTTTGATCTTGTGAGAATGTTAGCATTCTTAACATTTCATTGAAATCCATACTGAAGGCTGAAGTCCTTCTTTAAGAAGAGCTTCAAGTGCTCCTTATGTTCAACAAGAAAAGCTGTGCTGTCTGAGTATCTCAAGTTGTTAATAAGCCTTCCTCCAATCCTGATGCCAAGTCTTCTTCCTATAGCCTAACTTTTCATATTATTTTATCAGCATGTAGATGGACTAAATATGAAGAAATTATCAACTCTCATTTATATCCTTTATGATTTTAAACTATGCAACCCCCCCTTTTTCCTGTTAGATCTGTCTACCAGTCTATGTGCAATTTTTCATGAACACAATGTAGTGTTTCAAAATTTCCTTTCTTTGCAATGTTATCCAAATTCTGTTTATTCAGAGATTTAAATCACTTTGTGTAGTTAATAAACATGAGCAAACCAAGATCCATCTGATATTAGCAATGATATCCCATTTTCAACATCTTCTCAATGCATTTTGAATTTCTGGTAGCTCTATTTCAATATTGTGCTGCAACTTCATTCAGTTTTATCTTTAACAGAATTTTACTTGCATGTTATATTAATGCTAGTGTTTATTAATTTTCAGATTCTGTTGCATCACCTCTCTTTGGAAAGGATATATATATATATATATATATATATATACAGAGAGAGAGAGAGAGAGAGAGAGCCTTGTTTTTTGCTTATAGCTTTAGTGCAGCTTGGACTTCTTTCAGTACCTGCTGGGCTTGATCATATGTTGTCTCTTGAAATGGTTGACTATCGACCAGTTTTTTTTTTTCAGTGAGTTGGTATTCCTTCCATCTTCTTTGGTTGCTTCCTCCATTGATCAATATTTTACCCATATAATATTTGAACATTGCATTTTGAAGCTTGACTATTGTTTTCAGTTCTTTTAAGCCTGAGAGCTACTAAGTGTTTTCTTCATTTGAGCGTTCTTATTCCAGATCTTGATAGATTTCATTTTACTACCTTACAACTTGATTTTATCATTTATATTTGATTTAGTGGTTCTATGACTGAGGGCAAGCTTCAGCCTCTCTTGTGATGGAAATTTTGATCTTTTCTCTCTTCTATCTTATAGGTAATCTTTTGTTTTCTTCACATATGCTGTTTTTGATGATATCTCAAAGTGCATCAGGTCTTCTGCCATTAATAATCAATTAATCAAATATTTTCTTGATATGCTGTGAAAATTTAAGTGGGATATACCTAAAGTCTTATTTTGGTTCTCAGAACTTATTTTAATTTTCTTCAGTTTCACTTTGAGATTGTACACGATGGGTTTTCCACAGGAAGCTCTTGGCCTCAATGGTTTCTGATATTGCACTTCTCCAATGTATCTACTCACAGATATAATCCCTTTGTCTTCTGTATATTTCATAGGATGGATTGCCCATGTATATGAAGTTCCCTGTTTACAGTGTTGATAAAAGGTATTTGTTATAAAAAAGTCTTCACTCTTGCAAAATTCTATCATATGATCTCTAATTTTGTTTCTAACACCAAGGTCATATATTCCAACTATTGCTCCTTCTTCTTTGTTTCCAGCTTTCACAACCCAACTGCCAATTATTATCAATGCATCCTTATGGCACATTTGATTAATTTAATCTTGAATTAATTGTTTCTCATCACTAACTTTAGTGGCTAGGGGGAAATATGTATAATCATTGTACTGACTGGATTCTTGCTGGTATGTGGTTAGATAATATGGTATTTAAAGAAGCATTATGCTTCAAGATGGAACTTGAAATGTTCTTTATGATGATATAGATGTTAGTATTTCTCCTGTATTTTCCATTTCCAACATAATAAGTCATATGGCTTTCTGATTTCAAGTGGCATACTTCAGTCCATTTTAGCTCATTAATTTAAGAAAGGATGATGACTGTCATGCACTCAAATTCATTATTGATAAATTCCAATTTTCTTAGATGAATACTTTATACATGTCTACTTCCTGATCACCAATAGATGCTTGCAGCTATTTCTTTTCATTTTGAGTAATACTATCTCAGCAAGTGAAGGTATGGAAAGTTTCATTCCATTTAGAGTATTATGATTAACCATTATTTGAGAAGGCAACTCAGTCAGATTCCTTGTGACTTTGAATATGCATGACTCATTATCCAGCACACATTTTCTGACAGTGTTTCATTGTTATTATATGTTTTTCAGTTTATCTGGAAATACTCAGTGACTATTCATAGGTTTAGAGTAGTTAATGCTTCTCTCCACTTTTTTATCCTTGTTTTCATAATAGTTTTATTGCCATATCTTACATACTCCAATAGATCTATTCATATGCAATTCTCAATTGTTCTTCAATCCCCTCAATAGGAGTTATACAATCATCACTGCTATCTGCCTCCACCCCTTACTTCCTGTACCCTGAAGGAAACATTACTCCTGTTACTATTTCTGAAGGGTTATCTAACTTAATATTTGTATTCTATTATTAATCTGGACCTTCTGCTGACACCTCTTCACATGGAATGACCTTACTTGAATTTAAAATATGATTAGCATAACTTCTAAAAGCACAAGAACATAAAAGTCACCCCAATACAATAAATTGACAGATCAGTGGTGTAAGGTTCATTAATCTAAATCAAACTCATTGTCATGGGATTGATTCAATTTCAGAGAAACTTTATAGGGCAGGTTAAAACTGCCCCTGTGAGCTTAGGATATGGTAACTCTTTGCAGAAGTAGAAAGGTGTAACTTTCTCCCACCAATTGGCTGATGGTTTATACCTATTTACTTTGTGCATCCCAGCCCACGTGAAACCACTATACCACTGTGGGGGTGTCGAAGACTATGAATCTTTCTGGAGTCAGAAAGCCTCAACTTTCTTCTATGGGGAAGTTGGTGTTTTCTAACTACTGACATTTTGGTTAGCAGCCCATCATATTGCATCCAAGTCACTAGGGCTCCTGGACTGATCGTTAGAATTCCACATATATAT
Source organism: Nesogale talazaci (assembly GCA_004026705.1). Lineage (NCBI taxonomy): Eukaryota > Metazoa > Chordata > Mammalia > Afrosoricida > Tenrecidae > Nesogale > Nesogale talazaci. The sequence goes on from PVJH01007640.1 coordinate 3,067, forward strand.
GAACTTGACATTATATTTAGGACGTTATCATTAGGTCTTATTGGCAAGGATTCAAAGTCACTTGTATCATAGCTTGAGTCTTCTCTTTATCGAAATACCAATCAAAGATATAACATGATTGCATATATCATAAATGTCTCAGTCAAATATTTCAAACATGTAGGAGGTTTCAAAAATTTGTTTTGGAAAGATTTGTGCTTCTTTCTTAGTGGGAGGGTAACGTGTACTGGGTTTCCTTTTACCATAGAGGGGGTGTCTTGGCACAGCTGAGCTCTCCATGCGTCCAGCAATGGGGCACTTAATGGTCCATGACTCTCAGGTTATCCATGTCCAAGAGTTAGTCCTAAGGGGCTTCCTATCAAGACTTCTTCTCTCATATTTAGCATCATCTGAGAGCAGACTCAGAGTAAAATCCAAGTTTAAGTAATATATTTACCTGGTAAAATATAAAGGACAGTTAAAAACAGCAGTGGAATATAGCAAACAAAGCATGACTTATCTAGTAGCCAAAACTTTAGCAATTAGACCTTCATCCCACTTGGGAAGATCTTGGATACAGTATATAGTACAATATTCTAAATTCCTAAGCCTATGGAATGGGAGAACTTGAGCATCTTATACATATATATTTTATTCCCATTACTCGCTGATTTAAGGAGGTGGCATTATTAAATCTTCCAATTTTTCCATTTTGAAAATATAAGGATAAGAACCAAGTCAATAAAACCACAAAATGGAACCTGATCTTGACAATAGCTCTCAAACAGGACACAGCATGTAATAACAATAATATATAAAAGAAATGTAAATCACATTCCACTAAAATTATGACTATTGGCATCAAAAACCCTCATTAAAAGAGTAAAACTTCAAGTTTGAGAAAGATAAAATATATTAGCAATCCATGTGCTTAACTGAAGACACATACACAGAATACGTGAACATAAACAGGATGGATTTCTCACAAATCAGAAGACGCAGCACACGGCTCAGTCTTAAAGCTCTAGAATGGTACCACAAAAGGAGATCAAAAAATGAAACTTAAATTCCTTAATCAAGGAGGTCCATGCTAAATGACAATAGATCACTAACTACTTCAGACTTCTACAGTAATAGCTTCAATGAAGAAATGAGGTATGGCCAAATAGTGGCGAGATAGTGTCACTACAGGGGTACGCAGATGTATACCAAGTATTTGGTATAAGTGTTTTGGAAAACTCTAGAGAAGAATTAACTAGACAGATCATACAGAAATGTCAAGGTAAGAGGCTGAAAATGTGACAAATCCTATTAGAAATTAGAATATCAATTAGTGAATGGAAGAAGACAGAAAGGAAATGCAACATGACTCCCTATTTGTCACACAATGTATTAAATTTGTAAAAAATTGGTAAATAATGTATTTTCAAGTATCTTTTCACTATTGTTACACTGAATAATTAGAGAATTTATCATGAAAATATGTTTTCTTTCTAATTCAAATTACGTAAGAGTGTTTACTATCTATCAAATTTTTATCCTATGTTAAATATTATTAAAATATAATTTTAATTATTATAAAATATAGCAATCTATGGTAAAAATAGAAATTCGACCATATATTTTCATATTTAATGACTCAGTAGCAAGTATAAATTGCTCAGAAACTAACTAATGATTCAAAATGAATGACAAAGAAATACTACACTTTAGCATGTTTAAAATTAAAGTACATTGATGGTTTATAAGACATGCAATTTTGGGGCTGAGCCTCGGTGGCATAGTGGTTGAGTGTGGCACTGTGACCAACTGGCTTGGCGGTTCAAATCCAGCAGCAGCAAGGCTGGGCTTCCCATTCCCACCACAGGGCAGTGATGCCTAAAAATATATATATGTAATTTTAAATACATGATTTATAAAGAAAATAGCATACACTTAATATGTTAATTTTTATTCTTAAGAAATTAGAAATGCAATAAAATAATGAAATATAAGCATGAGTGTAAGAAGTAGAAATAACAAAAATCAAATTATGGCTGTACTTTCAATTGAGAAGATCAATGATGTAGAAAACTGGATTCTAGAAAAATCAGTTATTGCCCAGGAGAGTGTACAACTATTTATCCAACAGAAAGGATATTTAAATCAAATGGACTTTTAGAAGATAAGGCTGAAATTAAATATTATTAAAGCAAGAATTTAAAAGCTACCTATAATTATTTTCTTGATCTTCTTCAAGGAAAGTTCATGAATATTTGCTCTTGAAATTTGAAAGTTGATTAGTATCACATTTATTAAGACTAGTAATGATATATGAGTTTGTATTGTATACTCTATAGAAAATAAAAGAGAAAAGAAAACCTGCTTAGAATAAGCAGGGGCATGTAAGACACCATTTTGTGTTGATGTACTCAATTGACATATATTTGCAGAAGATTTCTAATGTATTATCCAGATACTGGGTTACTACTCTTGGTAAAGATTATATTTTAAGTAGAAAATTTACATTGAGAAAAAGGACAGAAATTTTTCATGTCACGTTGTGTCCTCACCCTCACCAAAATCAAGATTTGGAGATAATTTAAATCAGTTTTAAATGACTTCTAAAATGAACCACTTAAGCAGATGGGCAAAATATAATGATGTAATTTAAATTCATAAATCAAATAACAATTGAACGAATATATTTTAAAATATGCCACATATTCACATAAAATCTTTCCTTGAGGAAACATTAAATATTTTATGACATTCACACTATAGTGAAACACAGTAAAGGACCTACTGTCTTCAACAACAACAACAACAATTTAAGGAAAAAAGATAATAGAAAGAAAGAAAATATGGTTGAACAGAGATTAGCCATGAGTTGATACTTTTCAAATATGATGATGAGTACTTACTTTACTAATGTTTTTACTCTGTGATGTTTGGTATGTTGTCCTAATTAAAATTATATATGTATATCTAAAATATTAGATATGTTTCAAGGATCTAAGTTTAAAGTAATTTTCTCTATTTTCTCATCATATGAACTAAGTATTTTTCTTCTCAAACTATTACACTGAAAAAATAAAATTACATTTGGTTAGAGCTAAAAAGAGAGTTCAAAACTCAGAATTGATGAATTGTTCTTAGGGGATTTTTAATTAGATAGTAGAGAATCTATTTGGGAGAAATAATATATAAATAATTAGAAAAGCTATCAGTTATCAGATTACTTTTCCCTTTATAAATATCTCACCACTGAAAACATGCTTGTATGGCAACATGTATCTTCCCTTAAAGTCTGGGAAAAATGTTGAAATGTAATTTGATGTTATTCAGTAGATTTAATTATTCTTACAGAGTAGACATTCAATATCTTATGTACTCATGAGAACAAAGGGACAAAGTCAAAAAAGAAACTGAGATCCTAAAAATAGTGTTTTAGGGAATAGATAATTTATAGGTAAAAATGAAGAATGTCTAAGAAAGAAAATTATTGCAGTAAAATTTATTAAAAACCTGAGATACACAGATGGAAAACTTGTTTGAAGAAAATGAAGAGAACTTGATGAACTTGGTGATGAAGATAAAGGATGACAGCCTTCAGTATTGATTACAACTCAACAGGAAGAAAACTAAAATCCCCCGACTGGTCCTATTGACACCATCGCAGTAAATTGAGAAATGGTTCAAGTTTGCAAGGGTTTTGTCTTGCTTTGGTCCACAATCAATGCTCAACGAAGCCACAGTGAAGAGATCAAAAGTCAGGTTGCGTTAGTAAATCTGCTGCACAAAAGTTTTCTCTTAAATTATATTTGGGCTGTTACAGTTCATATAATATCCCATATATCAATTGTATCTGGCATATTTGTACATATGTTGCCATCATCATTTCTAAAACATTTTCTACTTGGCCCCGTGGTGCAAGTTCCTCTTTTTCCCCTCTCTCCCCACTCTTCCACTCTCGGGAATCCATCAATATATACTGTTGCTATTATTTCATATCTTACACTGCCCTTTGTCTCCCTTCACCCATATGTATTATGTCCCTTGTGGCGGGGGTGATATATCCAACCTTGTGATGGGTTCCTTCTTTCTCCCCCTTCCTTCTCTAGTGCCTCCCTCTCCTTTCCTAGGGTTATCATGCAGGAATTCCTTGTGCCAAGAGATCTCATCTGTACCATTGTGTGTTCTCCAGTCTAGTAATATTTTAAAGTAGAACTGGGTCATGATAGGTGTGTGTGTGTGTGTGTGTGTGTGTGTGTGTGGTGATGATGTGTGATCCTTCAGGGGTATTTTATGCTGCGATTGAATCATCCCTTCTTTACAGCCCTTCTGTGGGGGAGTATTGAATTGTATCAAAGCTCTTTCAATTATTGAAAACAAGGATGTCATTTGAGAACTAAGGTACAGTTGACTCATATATATTTGAAAATTGGACATTGAATAAAGAAGACTGAAGACATATAGATTAAATAGTAGCGCTGAAAAAGATGGAGAGTACCACAGGCTGCTGACAGGAAAAACCAATCTGTCTTGGAGGAAGTATGGATTGAGTACTCCAGGGAGGACTGTGTCTTATGTACTTTGAACGTGTTGTCAGGGGGGATCAGTCCCTGAAGAATGATGTCATATTTGGCAAAGCAGAGACGCATAGAGAAAAGAGGAAGGCCCTCAAGGAGATGGATTCATACCATGGCTATAATAATGGGCTCAAGCATAGGAACACTGATGCAGATACTGCAAGAGGAGGCAATGCTTTGTTCTGTTGTGCAAAAGGTTGCTATGGGTCGGAACTGACTTGATATGACCTAATTAACTAAAAATAAAGGTCATCTCCCCATTCTTCTCATGCTGAAGCAATAGCTGCTGCCATTCTATGTTATTTTGTTATGGAAATATACACTATCCCCCAAATACTTGCATGCTTTAGGGATAAAACTAGGAGGAAACACACCTAAAACTTATTAAACGCAATCAAAGGTCGTACTCTATAGTATCAGAAAAATAAAATTCCTTTTATACTTGAGAATCAAACTACTTAGAAGGAATCCTGAAGGAAAGGGTTGAATAATTAACACTGCAAAATATCTAATTCTTTTAGCAAAGCTTATTTCACAGTTTTGCTTCAGCGTTCACCAGCTGTAGGGAAGGCAATTCAAACTCCCTAAATTAATCCCAGCTGCAGTGCTTGCAACACAATTAACACGTTTAAAAGTGATAAATATATGTTAAAAAACAACAATTTGGGGGTCAATTTAGAAAGAGCTGTCAGAAAATCGGAGATTGCCTAAATTCTTTTCATTACTTGTCTGTTAATTGTAAATTTCCATAATCAATTTGGATTTGGCAAAGATTAAAAATTACTATAATTCTTATCCTATTTTCCAAGATATGTGTTCTCTTTAAATGCAAAGCAAAATATGTTAATAGGACAATAACGCATAACTTCAGTGAGCTTGAAGAGTGTAAATTTATTATTTCTTTCATTGCATGGCAGTTGAAAAATAATTATTGTATAAATGCCAGATAATATTTAGGGTTTCAGTATTAGACTCTCTAAAGCAGTGATTCTCAACTCTCCTTATGCAGCCACCCTCCAGTACAATTCCTCATGTTGTAGTGACCCCCCCAAACATAAGATCATTTTCATTGTTACTTCATAACTGTAATTTTGCTATTATGAATTGGGTGACCCCAATGAAAGAGTTTTTAAACACCCAAAGGAGTAGTGACCCACAGATCGAGAACTACCATTCTAACATTAGCCACAAACCCTGTGGGAAACCATCTGCAAAGAATGGGAAAGCTTCAGAAAGTGGAGATTTCCTGATTCATGTACATGGCAAAAGCTTTTGGAGATCCAAATGCATTTCTTAACTGAATCCCACATCTTTGGCATCTATGTTTGGAGACACACCAGACTTGGCTGACAGGAATGACAAGATAATAATAATAATAGGCTTTGTTCCTGAGGATTAAGGATTTAGCAGGAAAACTGATTGTACTTTTTCTTGGAGACTCTAAGAAAGTCTATTATATACCTGGCATCCTTTGCAATGCTCATTTTATCACTTTATTCTGACACTAATCACTTTAGCATCGCTATATCTATATTTATACTAGAGGAAGGCAAGTTTCATAATAAAATGAGTTCTTCATGATCCATTATAAAATAAGCCAGTTAAAAATTTAAATATTAAAAGCCATTAAATATGTTTCAGGACTTTCATGTTCTTCAGTGATGCACACTGTTTCTGAGAATTTGACATATTCATTTTGACTTCATGTAATTTTCTACATCAGGTTTACTTGGAAGTAGAGAGATAAAATAGAAAAATGTACATTTTATTAAGCTAAAATTTTAAAATGTATAGTTATGAATTTCATTACAAGACAGACCCTTAAGACTCCTTTAATTTGTATGAGAAGCTGTACGTGTTTCTCCAAATATTTTCAGTCCAATTTGATCATTTTAAAAGTCTCAATGCTTACAATGTCCATTGCTTTGATATCTGCTTCCATTTCTTTACTAACACTTGCACTTCACCAATGCTGTTAATGCCTTCTTAGTAATTTAAATGGAGGGACAAATCCCTGGAAAAGGATAAGATGCTTGATCTTGGAGAGGATCAAGAGAAAGAGGGAAGGTCTAAGAAGGTAGAACATTTGCTACTATTTCTGAGAATTTTATGGATTCAAGTAAAATGAAATCCTAGACCACTGGTATCTTTGGCCTAGGATGGCCTAGGACTCTATCGTGTGACCTTTTGTTATGTATGGTGTCACTTTAGTCAGACAGACTCAACAGCAACTAAGATCAACAGCAATGACAAATGCTTAAATAAAACAATAACAGAGGACACCAACAAAAAGGTAAACAAACTTCTATACCACAGGACTAAGAAGGCTCCTTGTGATGAGTGGTCCAAACATACCAGTGATCTAGGATTTCATTTTACTTGAATCCATAGAGTTTTCAGAAATAGTAGCAATCAAATCATATTAGGCAATGGGCAAATCCAATGCAAGAGGTCTCTTTAACATTTTCAAATGCAAAGCTGTGACTTTGAGGACTAAATGACACCTGACTTAAGTCACGATGTTTTCAATCATTTCATATACACGTTAAAAGTGGACAATAAATAAGACCAAGAACCAATGAGGGACCATGTGGCTGAGAGACTGAGAACTGGCAAGAGAATTGAGTGTTGGCTGAGAAGACCAGTGACTGTAGCCATACTATTTACTGAACTTGACTTGTGATAACTGACTGAATTTCCTCACAAACCTTCCTCATTGTGATCATTGCCTGTGAATTCTATACATTTATCAATTTAATCTCATTCCAACAAGCTATCAAAGCTAGCACAGATGTATGGTGACTTAGGAGGAATGATTGGAGCCAGACTCCGTAAATAAAGAGGGCACATGGAGGCAGGTCTGACCCCTTCTTTGAGACAATGGAGAAGCCAGAGGTCAGCTGTGTTCATCCCCATGCCTTTTATTACACAAGAGAGGATTCCGTTTTTTTTAATGAGAATTTTAGCAAATATTAGAAGATATGTCATGAATATGACATGTGCCTCACCAGCTAAGCTTTAATGATAAAAGTAGTAGTCATTTGTTCCTTAAATGCTGCATTTCATATTTGGGATATCCTTGGGAAATTACCAATAGTAGCTACAATAACCACAAAAAAAAGAAATCATGCCCTGACTACTGACAGTGATGACGTCAGGTCAGGCTCTCATATCCCATTATGTCTTACTTTAGTATTCATGCTCTATGCACATTGTGCAGCGCCACACCATCCGGTCCGATCTTCATTTGACCCAGGGGAAAGGTTGCGCCACACTAAAGCCTTTCAACTCTAAGAATGTCTAACAATGAAACTCTTGTAAAATCAATGAGAGCAAATAATGGTTTTAAGGGAGTAGTGAGATTTTTTTAAGCATTGCTATTTAAGCAATGTTGGTATTTCTCCATTTACATCTTATATGCCATTAATCACAAAGATACATTCCAATATCTATAAGTGAGTTTTGAAAAGTTTATAAAAATTCCATTATCTTTTAATTACATTTTTTCTTGAGATTTTTGATGTCCCTTTATGTTTGACTAAATGAAACATGAATAAAGTACGATAAAACCTTGAAACAGATTAGTGATATTATTAATTCTCAGATATTTGCTGTTGAATTATGGAAGGGAGGAAGACAAGATAGTCTGTGCTATATCTCATTTAAGATTCAATTTGCTTTTGTTTCTCTGGGAGGGAAAATGGATTATGTGTGGGAAAATGTGCTAGTAAAAGAGAAACGACTTCAAGTTCAAGGTTCATACTCAATAATGCAGACTAAACTGCTCTCCAAGGCCAACATCTGAGAGCAATTCAGATCAGTTTTGAATTATAAAAGTTGCTTTTCTTGGGAAGATGCTTTTTATGGATTTTTTTCTTCATTCCAGGAGCTTTATTTCTAAAGGAGATTTCAATTGCATTCTGCAGGACCTCAATAAATCTGGGCCAACTACTGAACAGCCAGCGGGAAGGACAAAGCTGAATGAGATCTAAAAAGATTTACTATTAGTCAATGTGTAGTGAGAAATTTATTCATCCACTAAAGATTTTATTTACAGCCCAAAAATATGACATGGGGGGTGGTCCTCTATCAACAGATTGCTGATGAAATCCGGAGCTGTTAATTCAGTCCACGTGCAAAACCTTGCTTGTGCCACCATTCCAACTCATCATTCAGTGATCATGAGAGACACAATCAGAACTGCACACATTTTGTAGGATGCATCATCTTTAAAGTCCACACATAAGAAAGCAATTCCTCTGGAGTTTGCCCTGGAACATGATGGAAACTTGATATAAAACAATTTATGAAGATATCTAAGTATGCTTCAAGAAATTCATTTGGTTGTAGGAATGTTAGTGAAAATAAGATAAAATTTATCTGGAATTTCTTTCTCCCTTCTTTATTTTTCCTCTTTCTTTCTTCCTTTCTTTATTTCTCTCTTTCTTCCCTTACTGTTTTGTTCCACTCTCATTATTATACATTTTAAATAAAGTAAGATATATGCACCAGTGCCTTCATAGATCAGCCAAAACTTTGGTACATCAAGAACATCATCAATTAATTTTATTTTTTGATGAACACTTAATCTAAAGAAAATGAGATTCAAAAAGTCAATAGAGTTTTTTTAGGCTTCATTTTGTTTGGTAAAGAATCTCTGTGCAACAGTGATTAAAGACCTTAGCTGCACACCAAAAAGTCAATAGTTCAAACTCATCTACTGCTCTTCAAGACAAAGACACGACTTGTTGCTTTTATATATATATATATATTTATGGTGCTGGTCATTATAGTCATTATGAGTTAAATTCTATTCAGTAGCAAAGAATTTGTTTTAGTTTTAATCCTTGCTAAAGTATTTGTAACATGTCATTAAAGATATAAATTATATATAGTACACATCTAGTTATATATACTACATATTATACAGTATCTATTGCAATGTGGATTATGTATATACACATTATATACACATATTACATAAATATATAGTTTCCAACCCTTAGTGAGCCTGATATGCAAGAGAACAAAACACTACCCAGTCCTGCAGTATCTTCACACTTGTTCTTATGTTTAAGCTCCTTGTTGAAGACATTTTTGATAATCCATTTCGTCCTTGACTTACCCCTCTGCTTTAATGAGTTTGATATCCTTCTTCAGTCACTCCTGACAACATGCACAATGTATGTGAGAAGACTTGCTATTCTTGCCTCTAAAGATTATTCAAGGTGTACTTCTTCCAAGACAGATTTGCTTGTCCTTTTGGCAATCCATAATACTTAATATTTTTCACGAACACCATAATTCAAATATATATAATTTTAATTGGTTTTCTTGTTTAGTGCTCAACTCTTACATATACATGAGGTAATTAAAAATACCATGGCTGGGATCAGGCACATCTTAGTTCATCATGTGTGAGACCTTGACCAGTAAGCTCCTAAGATTTCTGGTCCAAGCATATTGACACAAAACACAATGATCACAATAGGTAGACTAACCTTCAAACACCATTGTAGGTATGATAAAACAATATAAATCCATTTGCTTTATTGTAATTGTTACAGGATGCCCCCAAATATGGAACAATGGAAAGGAACAACTTTAAAAAGAGAAAATGAGGCTTATTCTGAATAAATTTTCAAACAAGAATTTGAGAAATGTATCTTCTGATATTTGACTGAAAACATACAGTTTCAAAAACCTACCCTTTTAAAATGATACCCAATTGTTGTGATCTGCTATGGTTACCACTTGACTTTTCCTAACTAAGCATGGATTTTATATATGTTTTCATTCTCTACAATGTCAACCCTCTTTTAATCATATACCATGAAGATACAAGAACCTGAGTTATTGAAAAATTGTAAGTAACAGTGAAAATTATTTTTCCTATCCAGCATAATGCTCAGTGTGCTGGAGTGCAGAGATCAGAGCTCAAAGGATATAGTTTCAAGGGTGTTTATCCAATCTTCCAATAATAATTTTATATTTTAACCTCTAATACAGGTCTCATTATAAATCAAAGAGAAAGACATAAGATCAATTTAACATTACATTTCTGTCCTGTTTAAAGAAGATCAAAACTATAATTAAAAACAACCTAAGTAAATTATTCGATGGCTAGTACTTTTACAATTTTAATATCTAGTTTCTCTATATGCACACATTTCCCATAATACAGATTTTAGAAATCTGAAACACATGGAAGCAAATAAAATGTGTGTGATTCAGAGAATTTACAAGTATGTATGAATGCGCATTTGCTATAGTTTTCACTGTTCAGAAGAGGAGAAAGCAAAAGCGAGCAGATAGAAAACAACAAAGTCATGATTCATGCTCATCACATCTTAATTTCGGTATGTTAAAATAATTGTGCAAACATTTCCAATTTAGAAGACTCGGTCCTCTTTTTAATATCACCTCTCTTCACAAACAAACAAACAAATAAATTGAAGAAACGCACACAGTAGTAAATTATACTAATTTTTAACCAATTTTCTTAAATTTTCTTAATTTTCTTAAATTTCTTAAACTGGAGACGGGAAAAAAGTTTTAAAAATATTAGTTTTAGTGAAGCATCAAAATTTTCTGTGGTTTAGTTGCCTAAATCGTGACAGCCCAACATAAATCTTTTTAGAGCGGGGTTCTAATTTAAGAAGGAGTATATTTATGTGGTAATAGGTCTACTGGTGTTCTTCCGCTCCACGAGACACTCAGCCTGAGAAAGATGTGACAGTCTGCTGTCGCTAAGATATACAGGTGCATACTTTATACATTTTTAATTTATATTGTAATAGCAACAGCAAAACACAGCTGTCAGCACATAGCAACTCCACAGGACAGGGGAGAACTGCCCCTGTGAGTCCCCAAGACCTACCACTTTATAGAAGTAGAAAATCTTGTCTCTCTCCCACAGTGGGGCGGGTAGCTTTAGAATGCAGGGCTTGCAGGATCGTAGCTAAACACATCAGCACGAGACACCAGGGCTCCTGCACTGCAATAGTCTAAAGAGAGCACAGACCATTCCCATCTATTCCAATTCATAGCAACTGCCAGGACACGGTAGAAATGACCTCATGGTCTTTCCAGTCTGTATAGATCTATTGAGGCACTGCTGCATTTTTCTTCCACCAGGCAGCTGATGGGTCGAAAATACCCGTTTGGGTCAGAAGCCCAAAGCTTCACTCACCGTCGAAACAGGGATCCTTTGGTGACAGCACATGTAACTATTCAAAAACCCAACCAAAGTCTACATTGAGCACCTTGGACGAATTCCAACCCTCTATCACAGTGGCGATTTGCCGCAAAGGGTCTTCAGTGTTGAAGTAGGCTGAGCCCCGGTGGCCTAAGTGGTTGAGTGCGGGACTGCGGCCCGCGGACTTGGCGGTGCAAATCCAGCGGCGGCTCTCAGGAGCAGTACTGAGTAGCGCCCACGACCACCAGAGGCAGTGATGCCCACAAAAAATAAGAAAAGTTGACAGCCCCGTTTCTCCCCACAGAGAAGCTGATGAGTTTGAACCACTGTGCCTTTATTACTATTATTATTTTTTTTTTGGCATCACTGCTCTCTGGTGGTGGGAGAGGAGGCCCAGCCCCACTGCTGGAATTGAACCTCCGTCCCAGTGGGCCGCAGTCCCGTGCACAACCACTATGCCACCGGGGCTCAGCCCCACTGTGCCTTTATATAACTACGTAGCATATATTTAAATGTGATAGATCGTCTACTGGGGATCTGCTAAATTTAACATTTCAAATATTTACTATGGACATCTTGTTTAGTGGTTAATAGTAATAGTACTAATTAATATTAATACTGAACATTTATAAGTAGTTACTTTGGACCATGCTGCCTGGTTATATCTCTCTACACACACATAGGAAGATTCCCATATTAAAAAATAACTGCATATTCAATTTTTGTGACATTTATTTTCCTGTTGGTAGTTTCAATAAAGGTGAAACACACAATCGGGATCCAGACTTGATGCACAGTTTCAATGCTGTGTAAATTTCTAAGTGAGAAAAGTCTAGAGTTCTGTAGTGCAGGAAGTCGCCACATTTGTGGCTGGTTCTATTTATTTATTAAATAGTACATTGAATGTTTTGTTTCTTTGGCTCTGTAAGAGCACCATCTGGTGGCATCCAAAACTTTCAAGACAATCTCTATGGCACCATTGTTGTCAATGATTTTATGGGGTCTCGCGGTAAACTAGTTAAAATCCACTTTTAGACTTTTTTGTTTGTTTTAGGATTAGCTAGACAATTGTTTATTGTAGTGTATAGGTAATCCATAAATGAATCAAAGTCCATAAAGAAACTATATAAATGTCTATGTTGCTACAAGGAAAACTAAACCAATAACAACAATTACTATTTTTTCTGATTTCTAAAATTTTGCTCATAATATTGCCAAATGAGACAAAAGTAAACTTGATTTCAATTTGGCATTGTATGCAGATTTTAAAATCATATATTCATACTATACTCCCGTGATGTTAATTCTAGAACAAGATTCATTGGAACATATCCTATTTATCCATCCTATTCTTTTTTAATTGTAAATTCTGCAATTAGACTCCTGGCAAACTCACGATTTGTCTTCTACATGTAGACCATCATGATTGACCACGAGTAGAGGGGGACAATTTTAAAACATGTTCATATTTTTACCTATATTAAAATAATTTAAGTCTCCATACTCCTTTTATGTTTTACATTGTGTTTCTCTTATGTCAATGGAGAATTAAATTGTAGGGTATTTAGATGCATTATCCAAGTCAAATGAAATTCTTGATATATTTTGCTCTGTTGTTTGTGTGACGTTTTCTCTTAAGGCTGAGGTGCAACCTTTCCTAAAAGCTGTAGTTTCTAGTCATTAGCTTCTCTTCAATTTCTGCATGTAGATTTCATCTGCATATCACAGATTTTAATGAGCCTTCCTGAAGTCCTGGTGCCTCATTCTTATTGATATACAGGAAGTCTCCAGGTTATGAGCATGAATAGTTTCTGACAGTTGTGGCAGACATGTGCTTATGTTAATTTCATTGTGAAGATGTAGGGGTCGAGTCTAGCTTGTTAATCTGAGTAGCCACTGAGTAGCCAATGAGACCCCTAAGTGGGCATGGCTTTCTCCTGAGACTTCTGGGAAATCTCACAATATTTCCCTCATGAAGATGAGAAGCTATCTCCCCAGTTGTTGGGAGTTATTTTCAGAGATGATGAATTTCAGACAAGACAAGACGGCAGTGTCTGAGGAGATGAAGGAGCTGAAGGAGAAGCCTTACCTTGATGGAGCCAGACCTCTGAAGCCTGGCAAAGTCACATGCAGAGCCCTGCCAGCACTGAGCCGCCTCTACTACCTCTGGATGCTGTTGATGGACCCTGAACCCTGGACGCGAGGAGCCATGGGGAGACTCCTGCAAGCGCCTGCACTCTGCACCCACTGGCCTATGACTTCATGAGTCAGAAGAAGACTTTATAGACTGGTATTGGGCACATGGGCTACTATCAGACTTATGTCTTTGAGTTGAACTGGGTTGGGATGTTATCTTAATGTCCTATTCTTCTTGTATATAAACTGTACCCTTATATTCATATGCATGTCTGTTAATTTGTTTTTCTAGTCTACCTGGAATAGCACACAGATTTTATGATTTCTCCAAACTTCTGATGGGTTTCTTGTTCAGTCATAGTTAAAGTGCCACCAGAACTGATTTGACATTTTTTTATTATAGTGAATGAGAAAGCTGGCCAGATTATGTGTGACTCCTTGTTAGACAACTGATTGATGTGTCACAGAAGGGCTGCATGCATGTTGAAAAACAACCATGTCTTGCCATTAGATGTGACTCCAATCCAAAGCACTACTGGGCCTCTTGAAAATGGTGGCCTTTCCCTCATCAATGACAGCCAACTACCACTGGAATGTGGGTATCTCCTCTGCTGTACTGCCAGTGATCCAGTCTCACACATAAGGCTCCAGAAAAGTTTTAGAACATCTCATCAGAGTCTCCATTTCCTGGTCATCTAACCATAATTTTTCCCATTATGGGCACCTTGCAGAATCTGACAAATTGTAAAAAAAGCTATGTTTGTTTCTGTTTCAGTTCTTAGGTCATGAGTTAAGTGCAGAGAGGAAGTGCCCATAAATAGGACCTCCATAATTCTGGGAATCTCCATAGTTCAAGTTTGCAGAGTATTAGGATACAACCCTAGCAGAGATTTTCCTAATTTTTTTTGGGGGGTGAGGGGCATCACCGCCCTCAGGTGGTGGGAGTAGGAGGCCCAGTCTTTGCTCCGTGGAGCTGGAATCGAACCTCCATCCCAGTGGGCTGCAGTCCCGCGCACAACCACTATGCCACCGGGGCTCAGCCCGAGATTTTCCTAATTTTAAAACACACAGTTGCCCTTTTTTCTGTTTGAATAACTGACTCTTGATACAGGAAGAGTTCACACGAGCACAATTAAGTGTTCTGGAATTCCTATTCTTTGCAATGTTACCCCTAAGTTGTTATGTTCTCAACACTCGAATGACTTTGCATAGTCCCTAAAGCACAGGTAAACATCTTTATAGTACTGTCTGACTTCAGGCAAGATTAATCTGGCATAGGTAATCATCTTCCTTGTTTTTCTTTTGAGTCCAGGTTTAATATCTGACAATTACAAATATATTTAAATTATCTTCAGCCACATTTTTTTATTGTAACATTGAGGATATTGTTGGATAATTTCTGTATTCTGTTTGATCACTGTTCTTTGGAATGGGCATGAATATGAATCTCTTCTGATCAATTAGTTAGGGATCAAATTTCCTTCAGCCTCATCTCCTTTTGCAGACATATCTCAGTTGGTATTTTGCCAATTCTCGAAGGATTGGTAAAACTTTACATCAGAGTCACCTGTGCAGCTCATACACTTTCCTCTAATATCAAAATTCTTGAATGTCTGGACATGATTGAACACCAACAATTGTTTTGTACAGTGATTCTGTGCATCCGTTCTATCTCAAGTGGCTACTTTTTGCATTGTTCAATAGTTCACCCATAAACTCAATGTTTCAACTCAAGCCTTGACATTTTCATTAGTCCTTTAAGCTTGAAAAATATCAAGTAATTTTCCTTTTTTTTTCTAATTCTAGATCTGTATGCATCTCTTTATACTTCATTTGGTCTTTCCCAGCTGTCTCTTGAAATCTGCTTCATGCCACTTCTCTATTATTTCTTCCTTTTACTTAAGTTGGTCTAGGTTAAAGAGAAGTTTCAGAGCTTCTTATGATATTCATTGTAAACTTTATATTTTAATAACTTTATTGCTTTCTTTCATGCTGTATTTGATGTCATATCCCAATGTTTCTAGCCTTGAGTATTTAGAGTTTTATGTGTTAAATCTATCATTGAGGTGGTCTTTATATTCAGGTGAAATATACACATGGTAATATTTAGGGTCTCCTGAATTTGTTTTGAGATTGTGTTAGCATCTTCTTGAATTTGCATAGGAGTAGTTGGTTGTATCAATGCAGTCGATTCCTGAACTTGTTTCATTAGCTTTTTTTTTTCACAAATGTATATTCTCTCAGGCAGATTCACATATATAGTCATTGTTAAAATGTGTTCATAGGTATTAACACTGACTGTCAATGATCTTACAAAATTGTGTCATGCAATCTCTAGTTATTTCAATCAAGAAAAAAAACATTGACCTACTCATAAGATTCCTTTGTTTGCAGCATGTCCAATAAAAGCAACAAAAAGCCTCACTATCTTCACTTCTAAAGAGTATTTTGAAAGTATTTTTCCATGACAGATTTATTCATTTTTTTCGAATTCATAGTATATTCAGTATTCTTTATTGAACAATTCAATGCACTGATTCTTCTATAGTCTTTTTTATTCAATATATAATTTCATATGCACCTGAGGTGGCTGGTAAGCGTATTGTTTGGTGTAGGCACACTTTGATGCCCAAAGTAGCAGTTTCTCTTTTTAAGTAAAACATTTTAGCATAGTAAACGAATGATTCCATTTACTATGTGTACTTTATTATAGTAAAGTTTGGGAAGCTCTGCAATTGTGTGAAGCAATTTTTATTCCTAAAATTGACATACTAAAAAGACCAATCACATAGAGTTTCAATAATCCTTCAAATTGTTTGTAAGACATGCAGACATATAAAAAACAAAATGATACTTTAGAAATATTTGTGTCTTAGAGAGCTTAAGTCAGTAGCTCTTATACACAAGTACATAGAATTAAAAACCTTTTGATAGTCTCATAGAATAATAATAACAATAATAATAATAATAATAATAAAACATTGTCAGAACATTTTGTTAGTATTTGAACTTCCCATAATAACAGCAGGTTGTTTGAATTCTCTTGGCTTTCATACTGTTTGTCATATGTACAATCATCTTTCATTTATTTTCTTAGAAAAATGTACCTCTTAATAATAGACATTTTCCAAAGAACTTCACAATGTTTTCCATTATTTTTACTTATTTAGATATAGCTACCTAAATCCACTTCAAAGCATTCCATTTTTGTTATGGTCAGCATATCAAAGTGGCAACTAATATAACAATGAAATTAAGTTTCTACCTTAAGAAAAGAATACTGAGTTCTTGAAGTTTGAAAAGACAAACTGAATATGTTCAGGGACCTATTTGGATATGATCCCACATTATTTAGAAAAATATAAAGTTAAAGGGGAAAATAATTTCATGCAAAACTTTCCACATTTTAAGATTTTAGCACCACATAATTTAGTGAGAACCACATTCTATCAGAATATTTGCATATGCATATTCATTATCTAAGAATAATATTGTTTAAATAGGAATAAAATTTTATATAGCACAAGAATAAGGAAATAAATTGTGTACAAAAAAAGACAAATAAACTAAGATTATCTAAAAGTATAATGAGCTGTTGACTAATAATACATTTTCAGTTAGAAACCAAAATCAAATTATTCATCTTAGGAAATATATATATATACATATACATACATATATATATCCCTGTCTTTGATGGGACTGTAATAGTTTTTAAAACAAGTATATCCATATGATGAGTTCATTTAGTATTCAGTGTAATAGCACAGATAATAATGAAGTCATTTGGCTTCCATTATATAAGCATTCGATAATGGATACCTATATTAAAATGCAACTCTTATGTTCCTGCTTATTTTTGTTTCCATTTGTACACAGTACTAAATCTTTAACGTTGAGCTTTTATGCAAATTGTTCACATTTATAACTTTGGATGTTGAGTAATTTTTATAGACAAAAACATCACATTATATTGTTTAAGATACCAGATAAACAGCTGTTGTCTTTGTTAAAAAGGGCATCCATAAAATTATTATCCAGTTTCCAATTCCCACTTTTTTCACTGTGGTCTACTTAATGGAAGTGAAAATTCATAATAGCATTCTGAAAAAGCAGACAATAACACAAGATCTCTGGACTGATTGAACTCCCTCTATCCCATTTCTTTGTGTTTTTCTTTCTTTTTCTCCTCTTATATTTTTCTTTTTCCTTTTGTTCTCTTTTTCTCTCTTGCTTTTTTTCTTACTGCTCCATAAAAGACTCCAATAGGTATTTTTTGCTTTTTAACTCTCTAAATCTATGTGGCAGCAATGTGTCAAAGTGAATATCTCCCCCACATGATGACAGTACGAACGTGTCCACTTCCTACTATGTTGCGAAGAAACAGACACAGCATCACCTCAGTGACACTCTCACCTGAAACCTATAACCTGATTCGAATTATGAGCAAAATTAAAAGAAGCAAAAAGGTCAAACTTGAGAGTAAAGCCCAAGAAGGTTGAGAGCCCCCTAATGTCAAGGAAGATAAGGCAGCTGAGGGGGGCGTGTAGGGGGGAGATTGGGTACTGGCTACACATTGGGTTGTTGGCCTCAAGTTCATCAATGTGGAACCATCAGATTTTCCATGGGAGAAAGGCTTTCTACTCCCATAAAAAGTGGCAGTCTTGGGAACACACAGAGGCTCTGTGAGTTAGGACTGAGTTGGTGGGAGGTGGATTGTTTGGCCAGTTTAAGGATCCCTGGTGGCTCTGGGTGTTATTTGTTGGGCTGCTGATGGCAAGGGCAGCAGCTAGAGGACCCCAACTTCTCTGAGAAAACAGATGAGGCTTCCTGGTTCTTCTGTATAGATCTATAGAAATCCAAAACTGCCCTTGCACTCCCTCTGACGGGTCACGAGGAGTAGGGACAGACTAGTTGGCCAAGGGGAAGAAATCTGAAAATGAATGCAAATGTTGCATGACTGGTGTAATTGGTTATATTGAGATATTTTAATCATTCTATAAGTTGTCTGGATCCAGTTGACGTTTCTGATTTTGATCATTGTGAAGATTTTTAATTGTCTCTATAGTACCATGGTTCTCAACCTTCCTAATGCAGCGACCTTTTAATACAGTTCCTTGTGCTGTGATGTCCCCCAACCATAACATTATTTCTGTTGCTACTTCATCACTGTAATTTTGCAACTGCGATGAATACTGATGTAACTATCTGGCATGCAGGATGCAATTTCATTGTTAGAAATTGTGCATGATGAAAGCATAGTGATCAACCACAAAACAATATCCAATCACATATTGTGAACTATTTATTTCTAATTACAAATAATGAAATTTTGTCTTGAAGCATGGTGTAGCATGGGTAACAATCTTCGCGCCACGTACTTATATGTGGGCATATCTCCCTGTGGATGGACCCACCTGGAGGCAGAAGAGTGAGACCTTGGTTCCTAAGACCATCAAAAATATGTGCTTTTCCATGGTCTTAGGCGACCCATGTCAAAGGGGCACTCCACCTACAGGTTGAGAACTGCTTCTATAGTAGATGACCGAAATAAAGATCCCCAAAGGAGGAGGAGTCCAAATGTATACCTGTGTAACCAGTGCACACACACTTTTTTTCTTAAGGATTAGAATACATAATAGGCTGAGTCCTGGTGGCGTAGTGATTGTGTGCGGGACTTTGGCCCACAGGTTGATGGCTTAAATCCAGCAGCCACTCTCCAAGAGCAAGTCTGGGTTTCCTACTCTCACCAGGACACTGATGAAAAAAAAAATACATAATAATTGCACATTGTACTGAATCATAAAATGAAATGAGTAAGACAAAATTTCATCATCGCCAAAGAATGACTAGTCTCTTAAAGCATTAAGCTGACTAGTAGTATATGACTGAGACTTTTATTAATTTCTCAATCAGTATTAGCTATTTGTTTCAAATGAAAAATAAGCTTAAGCTTCCAGAAAGCACATAGTGTGGCAGTCATGTGCTTGTGTTAATTTCATAATCAAGATGTAGGGGTGGAGTCTAGTCTGTTAATCTGGAGATAGCCATTGAGTAGTCAATGAGGCCTCTGTGTGGGCATGGCTTTTTCCTGACACATCTGGGAAATCTCGTGATATTTCCCTCATGAAGATGAGAAGCAATCTTCTCCAGTTGTTGGCAGTTAGTCTCAGAGACGATTAATCACGGACAAGACAAGATGGCAGCATCTGAGAAGCTGGAGGAGCCAGCAGAGAGACCACGTGGCTTTGCCCTGATGGAGCCGGACCTCTGAAGCTGGGGCAACCACATGGAGACCTCTGCCAGGAGTGAGTTGCTTCTGTCACCACAGGATGCTGTTGATGGAACCTGAGCCCTGGAAGCAAGGAGCCATGGGGAGACCCCTGCCAGTGCCGGGACTCTACACCCACTTACCTGTGACTTTGTGAGTTGGAGGGAGACTTTATAGACTAATTTCGGGCATATGGGTTAATATCAGACTTATGACTTTGAACTGACCTTGGCTGGGATGTTTTCTAAATGTCCTTTTCCTCTTGTATATAAAACTTTTCCTTACATCCATATGCGTGTCTATGAAATTTGTTGCTCTAGTTCACCCGGACTGACATACAAAGCAATGACTGATGTTAAGGCAGCCTGTATATTTACTATGTATTTACTATGTCTTTTTATTTACTGTTTATTTCCTATGAAAAAACAGTAAATAGGAAAATCACAAAGTGGAAACAATTTGAGAAAGTCAATCCTGCTAATAGAGATACAGTTACTGTATTGTTCTTCTTCACGGTACTGTCTTCCTGGATTTTTGAATAATTACTTAGGTTTGGTTTCTGAAAAGAGATTCAATATTATATAATATAAGATGATTATCTGTCTTTAGTATCTCTGTAGCACAATCAGCTAAGAATGTGATGACCAAAGTTGGCAGTTCCAATCCTCCTCGAGAAGCAGTGGAAAAGTGTGTCTCAGCAAGGTGTGTCTCAAAGGCCTGCCAGGATCAGCCTGTGGAGCAGTCACGGTGATTTGGACTTTGACTCATGGGCACCAGGCTTGATGTGGGTTGTCAGTCTACTAGGGAGATTTTCCTCCTGGTGTGGTGAGATGGTAGATAAACGCCACAGGCCAAGAATGACGTCGCCTGCTCCTAGAAAGACTCATCAGCTCCGAAATCCCAGAGAGCAGATGCCAACCATCCTATAGGATCGTTATGAGTTGGAATCCACCTGATGGCAGTGAGGTGAGGATATTCTTTTTAACTATTGGAAGTGGCCTTCTTACTCAGTGCATTCAGAATTCCTCTTTTAAATTTTTTGCTTCCCCCACGGCTTTGAATTTTCCAGTGGGTATCTGACAGGATACAGAATATCAAAATGTTGTGCTTGCAAACACATAATTTTCCCTTATGGGTAAACAACAGCATTGCTAGAAAAAAAAAAGAAAGAAACGGCTGGAACCATTTAGCTATAAACCTCCCGAGTTGTCTCATACTATCAGAAAACAAAAAAATGCAAGTTCTCTCAGCTTCTCTTCCTAATTTGAATCCTTGTTAATGCTGTCTGAAATATTGTGCTTTTTATTTTTCCAATCTTTAGTTTTATCTGAAAATTTCAATCTCCTTTATAAAGATGCTAAACTGTTTCCTACATGGTTGACAGATATCAACAATAATTATTTCTTCAGAGGCTTTAATTGTGTGCTGGTGGATTCTGTATAGGGCTGCATATTCTTCTCACTCCATTTTTCTGACCCTCTAAACTTCATTTTGGCTGGGTTTTAGTACCATGAGAAGCCTTTGAAGGATTCAGCATCCAAATTTTCTATTTGAACTTGCTAGCACATCGTTCTGGGCTTTGGTCAATCTCAAAAGAGCCCTGAATTCTTTCCATAAGTTGGGAAAATGTCTCTCTTCACAGGTCCAAGTGACAAGGGTTCAGCTGGGCTCTTAACAGTAGCACATGCTTCCTGAATCATCTAGTTCCTGAAGAGATAAACATTAGGTCTTGGAAATAATACCCGTAAACACAACAAAATTTTTTTCATTGGAATATTAAACATTCAGCACAGTCTCTTCTCCATATTTTCACCACCAACAGACTCCAAAAATAATCTCAAGCTAAAAACCTCTCTTGACAAAAACAAAATGCTAATTAACTTTAAGATACAATTCTTTCACAAATAGCAGTTGCCATCCACAAAGCAAAACATCCAGCATTACCCTGACATTTAAAGTGAATGTCGCAGTTTTCCAAACAAGCAAACAAACAAACATGTCTTTAAACTTGTGCTAGTCTGGGTATCCTTGAGAAACAAATCCAACTATAGAAATGATCCCTGAAAGTATAGTCTTGAGAAACAAATCCATAGAAACTCATATGTGTGTAAGACAGAGATTTATTAAATAGGTAATTAAGCATCCCAACCCAGTCCTGTCCAAGTCCATAAGTCTGATATTAGCCCGTGTGCCTCACGCCAGTCTATAAAGTTCTCTTAAGACTCACAGAACACATACGATGACTCCTATTACAGGAGGATATCAGACCAGTGGGTATAAAAGGTTTGGATGCAGAGGCATTGTAAGCAGCTCAGTGTTGGCAGGGGTCTTCACGTGACTTCTCCAGTTCCCCGGACATAGGGTCTATGAGCATAGTACCATGTGCCTTGTCAGGAAAAATATCACTTTAAGTGAGGCTTGTCCATATAGCATCTTCAAGAGAGTGAGGTGAGGGAGAGAGTTTCTCCCACTTCCAAGAAGGAAAATCTATCAGTTCCCAGAATTTTCAGGAGAAAGCCATGCCCATGCAGAGGCCTCCTTGGTGTGGCCTGAATGACAGCGTAGACTCCTGCCCTTCACTCTTATTCTTTTCAAGTCGCAAATTGACACCATATTATGTAACTACCACAAACTTGTACAGCTACATTTCCTGCTGGTAGATTTATAAAATCAAAAACTTTCTGTTCCTGTGGTGACAAGTAGTCTCCACTATTAGAAACAAAACTTTCCAACCCAAGTGGAGCTCATTGCCATTAAGTCGAGTCCAACACCTTATGATCTATAAGAAAATAAAAACTATGCCTGTGAGTTTTCAAGACTGCACATCTTTATGGGAGTAGGATGCGGCCTCTTTCTCCCTCAGAGCTACTGGTGGTTTTGAACTGCTTATCTTGCAGTTATCTGACCAAAGTGTAACAGTTGGCAACCATACCCTATTAAATTATTCAAAGGTTTTAAAGCATCAGTTTTCCTCCCTGCTCAGGAGAAATGTTTGTAAATGTAGGCTAAATTACTTTTCTCTATTATGATTCTTCTTGGTCCAGGCATAGGAGTTAATTGAATCCCGAGCCTCAATTGCTCTGCTTTGGCACTTAATGGGCAGCACGTCCCACTATCTTCCTCTTTCTCATAACTGGTAAGTGGTTCATCTATGAACACAGTTTTCTATGAATTTTGTCCGAGTTGTCCATAAATTAGCTGAGGCCTATTTAACTTGCAGCCTCATAGTTATTTATAAGCACAGTTTGTGTGACTACACTTTGGGTTTAAGGGTCTCTGTGAGCATTGTCCTAAAAGTGTAGATTGCACTGTTTTCCAGACATTTGAGACAAAAATTGCAAAGCACTTTTTAATTTCTACCATTTGTTATCCAGCTTTCTGACTCTGATGAAGGCTGTGCCAGACAGAAATGAATGAGGCTGAAAGTCACTGGCAACAATAGAAGGCCTGTCGGCACTGTAGTCATATTAATGGTCAGAAAATTAAAATGGGAAACAGGAGACTTCTCTGCAATGTTATTTGAAACACTGATGGGCCTCTTGATGTCAATGTGAACCAAATCAGGTAAATCACACAATTATTTGACTATACTAAAAATAATAAAGGCAGATAAGTCAAAAAGGATGGCATGCAGACACATTGAATAGTGAAATAATAAAGTTTCTCATTTAATGCACAGGGGGAGACATCATAGAAAATGCAACAAAGTATCAAACACTGCAAGAAATGTCTTGACATAGGGCACAAATCCAAGTCAAATTTAGGAAATGTGACCTGTACCACAAGGGGGGTACAAGTTGCCTAAAAGCATAGGTCTAATTTATATGCGTTTTATTCTGGTCCTCAACAGGTACTTAAAAATATAACTTAGGGGAAGAGTCTTACATTTTTTGAGTCTTAAAGTTTTTAGGATTATTTTCATCCTCCTTCTTATAATGGTGCCTCAATCTCTTCTGGACCTAAAAGCTTAGAGAATAGAAATAACATGTTGCTTACTGGTTAGTTAATGGTTATTTTGTTCATGGCATAGAAGTTACTAAAGGGTTAAATATAAATTTATAGTGCACTTGATTGCATGTAAGAATTTACATATGCACATGATTAAGTATAGGGAAAACTTCTAGGTTAGGAAGCATGCCCCAACATCACTGGAGACAAAATAAGAATTACATATAAAAAGCACCTGCAGGAAGTCAATGACAAGTAATTGATTGTTCTTATCATTAGCAGTAAGACCAGTATCTCAAGGTCAGAAAACAAAAGGGGAGCAGGATTCCCTTTTTTAGCTTTGAACTATTTTTTTTACAGTTCTTTCCATTGTATAGGCCCAGCACAAGATGGTCATATCGAGAGGCTCTTAAATTTTAATCACTGCTGATGAATTATATAGTACAGGAGTTGCTCTGAAGGCAGTTTTGGAATGGAGACTAAGCTTTCACTAGTGGTTGGAAGTGGATAAATTAATTTATCTTTTCATCTCGGGTGAGCCCTTGGAGGAAATCATTATCATAAAACATTGTAAATCTATATACTTGGCAGCTTTTGCCCTGAAGAGTCTCGGGACTTGAGTAAATATGGAGATTTAGAGATTTACTGTCTTTCCCTTTGAAGAGGTGATTTCCCCTGGTAGAGAAAGACGGACATGGCAATAGGGGAAAAAAGAATATTTTCTTAACTTTGAACCTGAACCAGCTTTGAAATACATAGATCTCTTTTACCAGGGTAGCTTTCACAACTGCAAAGTCATTTTTATTAAATTACAGTATTAAACTTTAGAGCAAAGATGAGCTTGGAGAAAAGATCTTACTCAATATATGCACCTACCATGAATCAACATTAAAGACTGCAAATCATTATCAACATTTCCTCTGAGGTTTGGGGAGACAGAGAAACATCATTAGTATACATTGTCAGACCATTAAATTGAAAATGGAAAATAAAAGTAAAGCCACCACTCAGTCTAAAAGTCAAAAGTTAACATTTGCTTGGAACAAACCAAACAAAAAGTTGTTTGTATTTTTTTTGTAGGAAACTATTTGTGTGAGATTCTTAAATTATCAGATACACACAGTACCAATTATATATGTTAATTAAATGTAATTAAGAAAATAATGTATTCTGTATTTATACACGAATAGCCACTATTTCAGAGAAGTAATTTTATGAAGACTTTTACAAAATAGCCAAATCTGGACAGGTGTTCACTAGCAAGCGTGACTTCATAAAGTTAAGAAAACAGACGTGAAAAATGGGATATTATAACACAACCAGTTATCAAATTTAGTGGTATTATGTACACACAAAAAAGAAAATGAACAAATATAGATCCCACAAGCTGTATATTGATTATGCAGCCCTGTTGATATAGTGATTATGCATTTGGCTCTCATCTACAAGGTACACAGTACAAAACCACCAGCTTCTTCTGCACAAGAGAAAGGCAGCATCTTCTTCTTTAATGAACTGTTACAGTTTCATAAACTCAAAGATGCATTTCTAAGCTATCCTATATGGTCTCTCTGACTCAATTGCTCAGAAATGGCTACAAAAAACTTGTCTTGTAGGAACGGGTCGTGTAATTTACATATAGATATCAGGGGCATGAAACAGATTGAGAGAATATGAAAAAGTATGAGAGTCAGACCATGAACCAAATTCTTCAATGTCATTGTTATTGGCCAAAGAGGAGAGCCCTTCTTTCAGTACTAAAGCAATTTTATTTTATTCTACCTCTAGAAGCAGTTAGATTCTATGTCAAGTTGTCCCTGTCCAAAACTGTAGATAGTGATCCAATCCAAGGTAACAGATCACAGGGGCTGTGGCCCTTTCTCTATTGTCTTCAAGGATGGGCCCATGTGGGCTACAGATATAGAGAGCTGTTGTCCTCTGCTATGTTTCCATTGACCATGGATCTACTTGGATATGCCTCCCCCCACCCCCTGATGGTAATCTCCCTGCTTCCCACTTCACTTTTCTGCATCGTTGGTCTGAAACTTTCTGAGTCTGAAGAGGACTTCTGCTAGCTTGAGACCCATGGACTTTAGTTGCACTCAACAAAGATGCTTTTTTGTTATAACATTGCTTCTTGATATAAATTTCTTGCTCATATGAATGTCATTAGTTTTATTTCTCTGGCTAACACATCCTGACACACCCTTTGGCAGTCACCCAATCTGGTGTCAATTTGAGGATTAAGAGAGTAGTGGTGGAGTCTAGCCTGTTAATCTGGAGATAACCCCTGAGACTTCTGGGTGGATATGGCCTTCTCCTGAGAATTCTGGGAAATGTGGTAATTCCTTCTCAGAGGAGAGAGAAGTGTCTCTCTCAGTTCACTTCCTTGGAGACTTTGTACTGACAACAGTCGACTCGACTGACAAGGCTGGTTCCCTGTGAGACGCCCCTGAGGAGAAGCCACCTGGAACCACCCTGACGCAGGCCTGGGTCCAGAGAAATTATGCAGAGACCCCAGCCAACACGGAGGTGTTTACAATGCCACTGGACCTAAAGACTTTCTACCCACTGGCTGTGACCTTCTACATTTGGCACCATTGCATGTGTTTTGTGAGTCTGAAGGGAACTTTATAGATTGGTATCAGACATATGGGATAATATCAGACGATGGACTTGATCTGAATGGGGCGGAGACATTTTCTCAATGATCAGTTGCTCTTGTATATACATTTCTTTCTTATAAACATAAGAGTTTCTATGAATTTGTTTCTCTAGTAACCCAGACTAACACACACCCCTTTTCTTATACCATTGGAAGTAATATATTCAGACAATGGCTTTAAAAGTACACTCATTTTCTTGTTGCATTTGCATGGTAATTGTGAATTACTTGAGTATATGGACCTTAAAAATAAGGGCATATGAGAAATAAGAATAAAAATAAGAGCAAAAATAAGAACTAATTTCAAGAATCTACATGTGACTTCCTCTCTGGGGTGCGGACAACAGGGGCAAGGGTGAGGTGACACATTGGACAGTATCCGATATGAAGAGGTAACAGCAATTTGTAAATTATGAGGGGCTCATGGGGAAGGAGGAGGGCGAGGGAAAATATGGGGAGCTGAAACTTAAAAAAAACTAGAAGGGGGAAAAAGGAGCTTATGCTTGGGGCTCAAGTAGAAAATGTTTGGAAATGAATATAGCAACATGTGTACAAGTGTGCTTAATATGAATGATGTATTGAATGTTATAAGAGCTGTAAGAGACCCCAAAAATCTATATTAAAAAATAAGAGCATATGGGAAACTCAAGTAGATGATTCTGTACTATAAGTTTACTATCTAATTACAAAAAACCTATAGTCTCAGACTTTAAAAACATAGACCAGAACATATATTTTGTGTTTTTTAATATCTAGAAGATTATTAAAAAATATAATCAACAGATAATTCCAAGGGGACATGGGTGAGGGTGAGGAAAAGGAAGGGGGTGTTAACAAATCCAGAGTCATGGAACAAGTGTTCTAAAATCAATGGTGAGGAGGCCTGTATGGCTTTTTCAAGGGCAATGTAATTGAGAGGAATTACTGAAACCCAAATGAAAGCTGAACAAGATAATGGGACAAGAGGAAAGTAAAAGGAAATAGAAGAAAGAACTAGGAGGCAAAGGGCATTTATCAAGGTCTAAATACAGGTATGTATGTTAATATATTTTCTATGATGATAAGGAAATATATATGTACATATATTTATAGTCTTATTACTAAGGTTGACATTGGGCCTCTCCTCAAGAGCTCCCTCAACACTTTGTTCTATCAACCTGGCATTCCATGATGCTCACCTTCCCAACATATTTACTGAAGACGAAGCAGATGCATAAGCAAATGTGGTGAAAAGAGCTGATGGTGTCCGGCTATCGAAAGATATAGTGCCTGAGGTCTTAAAGTTAAACAAGTGGCCAGATTGCAGAGAATCAACAAGCTCACAATGAAGAAACACACCAGCCTGTATGACCATAAGGGGTTGATAGGACCAGGTATCAGGCATCAAAGATTCAGAACAAAAAAAAATCATATCATTGTGAATGAGGGAAGTGGGAGATTGGAGACCCAATGCCCATCTATAGGCAATCAGATATCCCATTCCAGAAGGATCACAGGGAGAAGATGAGCCAGTCAGGGTGCAGGATAGCACCAATGAAAAATGCAACTTTCCTCTAGTTCTTTAATTTTCTCTCTTTATCCCATCCCCACTTTCATGACCCCAATTCTACCTTATAAATCTGGCTACATCAAAGCATGTACATGGGTACAGATAAGAGCTGTAAACACAGGGAATCCGAGACAGACAAGCTCCTCTAGACCAATGTAGAGTAGTAATACCATGTGAGGAAGAGGAAAAAGGAAGGAGATACAGGTATCCTATTACAATGATCTACCTATAACCTTCTCCCAGGGGGATGGACAACGAAAAATTGAGTGAAGGGAGACATTGACCATTGTAACACATGATATAATAACTATAATTTATAAATTATCAAGGATCCATGAGGATGGGTGGGTGGCTGAGGGAAGGAGAGATGAGCATCTGATACCAAGGTCTCAAAAATGTTTTGAAAATGATGATGGCAACAAATGTAAAAATGTGCTTGATGCAATGGATGGATATAGGGATTGTGTTAAGAGTTGCCAGAGCCTCCAATAAAATGATCAAAAAACCAGACCCAAAATTTCCAAAGGAAATAATTTAGTTTCACTCGAAAGGTAGATAACTCAGATATTCCTTAGATATAGATAGTCTTTCCTTCCCTTGTTATTTATACTACCTCAGGGAAACCTCTTTGCTTATCTAAAATATGCACTGCAACTATTTACTGATTTTGTTCTTCAAATTTCTAGCACATATGGGAATGCTACTTGGGTCACTTGAAGCCTCTTCTGGTACATATGTGGTGTATATTTAGCAAAAATGTACCTTTCGGTATATATTTAGAAAATATATACTTATAGTCATGTTAGTAATTCTTATAATAAAGCCAAAGTTTGGTATGCAAAATGCAGTAATCAGATTTAACTTCCTCTGGTTTACCTTTGTATCTTTTGAGCACTAGTAACTTACTTTAATTGCCACACCAGAGGGGGAAATATCCAATTCTCAAAATAGAGAAGTTTACCATTTGAGTGATAACAGTAAATTTCTATAAATATTATTTTTCAAAAACGTTTTAAGCAATATGTTCCAAATCCCTGGTTACAATTTTGTCCATGTTCCTGGTTTGAAGAAAAAAATATGAGTGTTTTTGTGATGGTTTCTCTTTGTTACTCGGCACAAAAACAAGGATTGTATTTCATGATTCACTATTTTGAACATATTTATCAAGCTAGGGATGCTATAGAATACAAAATAGATAATGTTAAAATAGTTGCAAAATCTAGAATCTTAAGTTTATTATTTATTTTGTACAGAATTATCATAAGATATTGGTCTAGAGGAGTTTATCTGTCTTAGATTCCCAAATTTATTTGTCTTATTAAGGTAAATTCTGGTAAGATGAGATTTTTAAGTGTGACTATCTAAAATAAGAATGGAATTGAACTGCTTTAAAATAATTCCTATATTTAAAATGGACAAAGTTCTTCATGGATCTTTCTGATAAATAATGTAATAGAAATATTGAAAAATAATCAATGGAAGAATTAATATATATATTAATATATTTATTTGCATACCAAATAAATTTATATTGATATAAATTTATTATTATATTTTAAATTAAGTAATTAACATCAGATATATATCTTATGAAAAAACATTCTAAAGGCGAAATATGCCATTTGTTTGCAGTATAATCTTCAAGCATGCATCTCAATTAGCCACTGAGAGTTTACAGGAGTAAAATGAGTTAACAATTTGGATTGCCTCCATTTCTAGACTGCAGCAAATGGAACTGATTGGTGCTAACTGTGTCATTAGATAGAACTTAATCACCCTGTTTAGACTAGAGACCCCCCAAAAATGACAAACGTCTTAATACAGTTAGTCCCCCCCCCCATATTTTCCTGTTTCTTGAAAGTCTCTGTCTTTGTTTATGTGTGCAGAAGTTAGAAAAAGTAGGTGAAAGATACATCCTAGACTGGTTTCCAGAAATATATGAAGGATTTCTATATCCCCGTGATTCTTGAAGGGAGGGGTTGGGAGAGTAGGGTGTAATAGATTGACTTTTTCTAATCATCACTTCATTTAGTGAGTCAAACAGCCTTGCCCCTAGTGTTTCAGTTCATATATTCTTGAGCTTATTTTTTAAATGTCTAAACATGCCTGTGTGACAGTGCCAGCTACAGACAACTTCTTTCAATAATATTCTTGTCTCAACCTCATTAGAATACTTTCAAAGGAAAGGAAAGCATATAATATTTTCTACCAAGGAAAAATTATTTTGAGGTCAAATCTAATACAAAACTGACACAAAACTCAAGTGGACTTCTCAAATCTAAAGTTTTAAAATAAGTTTATGAGAATGCTGCCACAGTAATGCAAAAATTTGGAGGCATCGTGTGTTTTAAGGAAGGTTGAGAAACACGTCAAAGATGAGGAAAGAGTAGGAAAACCATCAACTTTGAAGAATGAATAAATAGTGGCTGGAATCCAGACAGACAGAAACTGATGGAAGAAATCTATATAGCAGCCATTAATGCAATAGTTACTGAACTTTAGGTCTCATATGGTTCAACATTTTCCCTCTAAATGCTTTGGCCTCAGTAAGCTTTCAGCTCAATGGTGGCTAAAGGTATTATGTGGACATCACCTAGCTCAGTACCCTTCAGACACTTTTTTCCCCCCAAATGCAAAGAACACTGAAAAACAACTCAATTTTGCGTCCCTCCCTCAAAGATGCCAAAACTACTGTTTCAACGTAGTGGAAATTGAATAGATCAGAATTCTTTGGATAAAGGTTTAAAATATTTTAAAAGGTTTAAAACCACACTCACTGACTTTGAGCAGATTTGAATGCACAGTGACTTTCTAGGATAGACCAGCACTGTTCCCAATGCCCGCAGGGTAACTCTTTACCAGAAAAGAAAGCCTTCCCTTTTTCCCATAAGGTGTATGGTGGTTTTGAACAACCACAATCCTGTCCTGTGCATAGCACTACTGCACAGGGATCCTTAAAGAAAGGTCAGCAAAATGAGAATGTGACCCTTTAAAGTCTGTAAGCTAGATGGAGAATGTGTCTAGTATATACAGCAGCCTCATATTTT
This sequence comes from Nesogale talazaci, assembly GCA_004026705.1. Taxonomy (NCBI): domain Eukaryota; kingdom Metazoa; phylum Chordata; class Mammalia; order Afrosoricida; family Tenrecidae; genus Nesogale; species Nesogale talazaci. The sequence continues at coordinate 34,431 of PVJH01007640.1, forward strand.
GATATTTTTGCTTAAAAAACATTGCACTGATTTTGTAGCATGGCCTTTTTTAAGTTACTTCTACAGCGTCTACGCCTAATAGTTTTCAAACATTGCTGGTAGCCACAGAGTTATTTCTTTTAAAATAGTCTCACTTACTTCTCATAATTCAAAATTTTAAAAAGAAAAAAATAGACCATAAAGTGTGATTTCTAAACATACACCAATAAAATGGCATCAGAAATTATTGTGACAGCATGAATATGTCAGCTGTTTTGACAGAGAGAGAATATCCGGGTAGTATAAATGAGCTAAATTTTATCACGCATGTTAGGAAGTCAAATATTTTCATCTGACACTTCTAAAACTAAATTCTTTACAAAATATGTGTGAATATATCCTTATGAAGATTATAGGCCATATTCTATACAAATTAGTTTTTCATTGAGTCTATAGTAAACATATAGAGCAATGTAGGCTAAAAGGAATAAATACATGAATATTAAATGCATATTACCATACAGTCTTTAATACTAAAATAATTAAATATTAGAAACACCAGGTATTGACCAAAGGAAGGATAATCTGAATGAATGAAGTATAATGGCAAGAGAGTGCAAAAGTTATCTGTGTTTGTGTTTTGCCTTGGTAACAGAGGAGGAGAGGCAGTGACAATGATAGAACCAAGAGCAAGTGCTCAATATGTGATGTGCAGCATATGATGTTGTTAGTTAAACAGCCTCATACAACTCCTTGGAACTATATGGTCTCTCTCTAATACTGAAACTACCTAAGGTGTTTTAAAGGGTGCATGCAAGCAAGTTTGTTGTAAAAAGCTATCTAGAAAACGTACCCACCAGTCACTGTCACCATGCTGATTTTGATTCACTGTGACCCAAGGTGGGGTATCCTAGCAGGCAAACTGTAGGGAAGACAGCCTCATCTTTCTCTTGTGGGGCAACTGCTGGGGTAGAAGAACTGCCCTTCTGATTGGCAATCCAATGCTTACCAGACTATCTGACCTTCTTAGTGATTATACAGAGAGCAGGAATTTAGATAAAAAATTCAACTATACTGTGTTTAAGTCAATTTCCACTATTTCTAAAATCAGCAGGATTAACATGAGTAGTATTATTCAATATTTGTCCATTTTGTGTCCGGCTCATTTTACTTAAAATTTTTCCTAGTTTCACTCAAATTATGGAATGTATTAGAATATAATTTATTTCCATAGCTAAATGTAGTATAATTATATTATGCATCATATTTTGTACACCCATTTATCTGTTGTGGCAGTCATGTGCTTATGTTAATTTTATGATTGAAATGTAGGGGTGGAGTCTTGCCTGTTAATCTGGAGATAGCCATTGAGTAGTCAATGAGACCTCTATGTGGGCATGGCTTTCTCCTGATACATCTGGGAAATCTCGCCATATTTCCCTCATGAAGATGAGACGCTATCTCCCCAGTTGTTGGCAGTTAGTCTTGGAGAGACGATGAATCACGGACAAGACAAGATGTCAGCATCTGAGAAGCTGGAGGAGCTGGCAGAGAAACCACATGGTTTGGCCCTGATGGAGCCAGACCTCTGAAGCTGGGGCGGCCATGGAGACCTCTGCCAGCAAGGAGTTGCTTCTGCTATTGATGGACCCTGAGCCCTGGAAGCGAGCAACCATGTGGAGACCTCTGCCAGCACTGGAATTCTTCATCCACTGACCTGTGACTTCGTGAGTCAGAAGGAGACTTTATAGACTGATTTCGGGCATATGGGTTAATATCAGACTTAAGACTTTGAACTGGGATCAATGTCCTGTTTCTCTTGTATATAAACCTGTTCCTTATATCCATGTGCGTGTCCTTGAATTTTTTCCTCTAGTCTGCCTGGACTAACATGTCTGTTGATAAATATTTGGATAGTTTCTACTTTGGGGCTTTTGGAAACCATCTGAAATGAATACTGGCATCCAAAATATTTGCATCTTCTCAAAATTTTGAGTATATACCCATATATTCAAGAGTGAAATCACTAAGTTATATAGAAATGCTGTATTTAATATTTTAGGAACCATAAAATTTCCACAATGGTTCAAGGTGATTCCATTTCTACTAGCAATAGATGAACATGTGCTTTGATTTTAATAGTAGTTTTCTTAAAAGTGCAATTGGTTCATTTTTGTTATGGATTGCTTTATGTCACCAGACATATGTTGATGTCTTAACCATCTGCTTATATATGGGAATAGGAGATTTGCTTTAGTCATGTTCATAAGGATATTCCAGTGTGGACAAACACAGAGGAAAAACAGAAGCCATGTCAAAATCATCTACAAAGCAAGGATTGAGGAAAACAACCAGAGAGCACCCGGAACTGCCAACAATGAAGGAATCCACACAACTGAGACTTCAATTTAGCTAAAACTCAGAGAAAGTCTTTTTCCATTTTGTTAAAACTGGGAGAAATGCCAGTTTTATATTAGGGTCTTTGTGTTACAGTGGCACTAAGGGTGATACGCCAGGTTGACTCGAAAAACAAATTCAGAGATACTCATTGATGTATAAGAGAGAACTTTATATCAAAAAGGAATCATGTATCAAGAAAACAACCCAGATCAGTCCCGATCAAATCCACAAGTTCCAAAATGAGTCTCCAAGCCTGATGCTAGTCTATAAATCCTTCCTCAGAGTCATGCAACCACATGAAATGATGTAGACTGGGGGAGGAGCCAGGCCGATGCGTGTAAAACCGTGTGGCTCCAATGGTGGTGGAAGAATCAGAGGGCTAAGGCAGCTCACTAAATGGAGTGATTTTATAGCAGGAAGTTGAAGGCAGGGAGAGAGGGAAGGGTCCCAGTACCCTCCTTATGAGAAGGTCATGCCCACAAGGAGGTACCATCAGGCTGTGGCCCCACCCCTTCACTCTATCAGGTTGACACAAGATTATGTAGTTACTACACAAGGCAACCACGAAAACTTTTGATTAATAAAGTCTGCATTAAATATATCTTGATGAAACATAAGTGAGCCCTGATGGTATTGCTGTGGAATGCTGCCAAGTCAGAGGTACAAACTCACAAGCAGGTTATCGAGAGATAGATGAGACTCTATGGAGCCATAAAGATTTTTTTAGCCCCAGGAAAACTTATGCAGTAACTGTAAACTGGAAAGAAGCAGGTGGCTGTGGTCTTGGTTTTGATGCCTTGCTTCAAGTGTATTCACTCCCTGATACTCTGGCCTAACTTGATTTTTAAGTAGTGGTATTTACACTTCTTTTTTCTACTCTGTTGTTACCCTCTTTTTCTGTGTACAGTCATCCTTTCAAAAGCATCCTCCTTTCCACAACTAATCCACAACAGTAGGATTCTCTGGCATCATTCCAAAGTGTTCTTTTTGTACTATACATTTCTACTCTTCTCATTGCTGGTTATGTAAAGTGATGCTGCTTATGATTTTGGTTCCATTTGAAACACTAAATTAAATTTTCCTAAATTATTATCCCTTTTTTCCATGACATAGTCAAGACATATTATGAGTACTCTATAAGAATTAGGTTGACAATGTATGACACCCTGCATTGATTTTTCCACATATATTCAGATAGTTATTGTTGAATTCTCTCCGGCATTTCTAATCAATTTCTTACCAAAAAAATCATTTCTCACAAAAATCATTTCTCAAAATTCAATCTTGGTTTCCCCATATCTCCAGCTCCCCTTTATTCTAGTGTTACCTTCTCCAGTCCATCTGGATATGTAAGGTAGAGTCCGGACCATCTTTGTGGGTGAGTGGTGGGCGGGGAGGAAGGCTTCAGGAACTAGAGGGAACTTGTGCACATCATCACTGCCCGGGTGTACCTTGACTGGTCTGTCTCCTCCCCGTGACTCCCCTGTAAAGCGGTGACCAATTACCCACCAGTGGGCCTTAGGTCCCCACCCTGTTCTCCCCCTCCTTTGCAATGATGTGATTCTTGTTCTTTGGTGCTTAATATCTGCTCCCTTTGGCCCCTCTTGATCATGCATGCTGGTGTGCTTCCTCCATGTGGGCTTTGTTGTTTCTGCACTGAATGGTGGCTCGATTATCTTCAAGTCTTTGAGACTCCAGGCATTCAATTATTTGGTAGCTGGGCACCATCGTTTCCTCTACTCTGTTTGCCTCTGTGTCCATTTGTCTTCAGCAATATCGGGAGTCAATTGCTCCATTGATTTTTATTTTTGTTCTTTGATGCCTGATACCTGATTATTTGAGTAACTCATGATCGCACAGGCAAGTGAGCTTCTTTTATGGTGGGCTTTGTTGCTCCTGAGCTAGATGGCTGCTGGTTTATGCTCAAGTCTTTAAGACCCCAGATCCTATTTCTTTTGATAGATGAGCACCACCAGCTTTCCCACCACTGTTGCTCATGCTCCCACATGTCCTCAGTGGGCACCTTGGGGATGATTTTAAGAGTTTCTTCTGACAGTCACATTGATATTTTTCTTTCTTTCATTTTTTATGATCTTTTGCTTTCTTCAAGAAAGATGGTCTTGAAGATGGCATTCTGTGATTCATTAGTGTTTTCTTGAGATGTTCTTGAAATTCAGGTGGGAGAAATTCAAGGTCATTTCTTTGATACCTGATTGTTTCAGCACCTCATTATCGCACAGGCAAGTGATGAGCCCCTTCAGGCCAATGGTTAGATTGGAGATGCTAGAAGGGTAGAGAGAAGGTTGGGTAGAGAGATGGAACCAATGGCAAGGATATACACATAAGCTCCTATTTAAAGGACGGGCATCAAAGGAGTGGGTTGGGGGAGAGGTCGGGCAGTGTAAGATATGACAAAACAATAACAACGTATAAAGTATTGAGGGTTGGTGGGGAGAAGAGAGAAGGGGAAGAGGGGAAGGGATGGAAAAGCTGATACTAGGGGCTTAAGGAAAAAGGTGAACAATTAGAGAATGAAAATAGAAGTGGACATGTGAGGGTGTGTTGACACAGTCTATATTTATTTATGTATTGTGGAAAATGATGTATGAGTCCACAATAAAATGATTTTAAAAAATGCTCAAACACCAGAGATAGTGGTATTCTATAGGATGATTCTTTTACATTATTTTGGAAAATAAAGTATCTTTCACATAAAAAAATCATTTCTCTCTTTTTTAATAAGAACTATAGTTAGGACTTCTTGTGCAGATTTCTGCTGAAAGTAAAACCACGTTATTCATATTGGCAAACTTTGCCATATCCCTAGATTTAAAAAAAAGTCATGTAACTTTGCTTACTATATAAATAACATTCTTTAAGTAAGTTTGCAAATCACCTAATTTGTTGTTTCTGATTTAAATAAACTTCATAATTTTTGTTACAGGTTTAATCCTCACTGCAGGCAAGGGCTAAAAGAGTTGCTTTTTACATGTACAATCTTTTCAGGCTATTAAAATACTATTTGGTGTGCTGAAATAGTTATTTGCTGAATGACACCCTAGTGGCCTGGCAATACTAATGCAGACTTTAAAAAGTTCTATTAAATAACATGTGCGCAGGGTTCAGAAAATCCATTTTGATGGAAATCTAAAATAACAATAACTTAAATGAAATGATGCATTGTTTACTAATGTTTGTGATTTTTCTTCCACTAAAATCTTACTTCCACCACTTGGCTGTCATTTTCTCTTACTGTGATGGCTTGTGTGTTGCTGTGATGCTGGGAGCTGTGTCACTCAAATTTGTTCGCTGTCAGAAGGTTCTCACCAAGTGAATAGACTTCAGCAAAGCTTTCTTTCAGACTAAGAACAGACAGAGAAGAATTGGTTCACCACTTCAAAGGCAGGTAACACTGAAAGCCGCATGCGTAGCTTGGAAGCATTTTCAGCTACTGAAAGCCACGACAAAGGAAGCAGAACATTGTTGGAGACTGCAGGAAAATAAGCCAGTCAGTCCTTACGGCATTGGAAATGGGATTGAAGAGGAGCTAGCTTCTTGGAGGGGAGATGACCGTGGAGAACTGAGTCCAGCAAAGCCTGTGGAAGTGCAACTTAAGTCTTCATCGGCTGAAAACTCACTGTAAAGAGAAAAAGCTGCAATCCTCTTCTGAAGAAGATTGGTAATGATCATTTTGAATCAGAAAGCCATATGATATACTATGCTTGGCAAAGCGCAATCAAGAGGATGGTGGGACATTCATTGTCAGAAAAGATCTTGCTATATCCATCGTGAAGTACAGTCCTGTTTGTGATAAAATTATGTCTATCCACATTCAAGGAAATGCAACCAATACAACTATAATTCAACTTTATGCACAAAACACAAAAGCTGCTGATGAAGAGATTAAATAATTCTACAAAAGATTTCCATCCAAAATTGATGGCACATACAATCAAGACGCATTTATAGCTATTGGAAATTGAAATGCCAAAGTTGGGAACAAAGAAGAATGAACACTATCTGGAAAATATGGACTTAGTGACAGAAATTAAGCTGGAGATCAATCATAGAATGTTTCAAACCTAATGACCATTTTCAACAACACAAAAAAACAACTATACATATGAATTTCCCAGATGGAATACACAGAAATAAAATTGATTACATTTACGGGAAGGCAAGGTGGAGAAGTGTGGTGACAGCAACTAAAACCATATCAAGGACTCACTGTGTAACACAGCAGCAATTGTTCATGCATATGTTCATCATAAAGCCAGAAAAAAATCCACAAGAGACATAAGATAAATTTGAGTCCATTCCACCTGAATTCAAAAACATTTCAAAAATAAATTCAATGAATTGAACACTAATGGCAGAAATCCTTATATGCTGTGGAAGGGCACTAAGATCATAATTCATGAAGAAAGCAAAAGGTAATTAAAAAGGAAGAAAAAATCTAAGTGCATATCAGAAGAAACTCTGAAACTTGCTCTTCATAGTAGAATGCTAAATCAGACAAAGCCAAATATTTTTTTTCAAATATGCAAGGGCCTAGAATTAGAAAAATATAGGGGAAGAACACACCCAGAAGATCTGACTCTGAAAGAACTCAAGGCAAAGTTCAAGCATCCAGTTGTAATTTTGATTGCTTCTTGGCCTTTTGCCTAAGATCTAGTGCTGTTGAAGTTTTGAAAACGACCATAGGTGAAATATTGAATAATCTAGGTAGCATCAAAAGAAGCTGGAAAGAATACAGAGTCACTGGTCCAAAGCAGAGGATACCAGGAAGATGTTTATTTGTTTGTCATTGACTATGCAAAGCTCCTGCAGAAAGTGCAGGGCCCAAAAAATAATTCAACTTTCTTCAGGGTTTCTCTCTATTATACAACAAGGCTTATGGCACCAAGGAGGTGGCTACCTGTACACTTAGCCAATAATACCTAGTTGACCTTATTCCCAATCATCACTCTTGTTAATTTAAATTCAATTTGATTTTCAAAAAAGCAAAAAGCACATAGGATAAAGATTATTTTGAATGGCTATGGTAGCTACATTTTTGTGTCAACTTGAGGGTATTAAGAGTGAAGGGATGGAGTCTTATCTGTCAATCAGATCACAGTCTGGTGTTGCGTCCTTGTCGGCTTGGCCTTTTCATGAGGATTCTAGGAACATCCTCTTTCTCTGCCTTCATCTTCCTGTTGACAGGCCCTGCAGAGACTTGTTGAGGCCTGTGAGAGTAAACATTCTTGGCTTCACCTTCCCGTAGAGTCACACTCAGATTGCTGGAGGAGCAACCTGGCGACCCACACCACTACTGAGATTCTTCTCTTGCCATCCGATCCACAAGAGTTTCAGCCCACTTGCTTGGGATCTTCCTACATTTTGCATCATTGCATCTGACTGTTTGTGTCTGAAGAAGGATTTTCATACTAATAGATTAGTATCAAACTTTTGGACTTGATCTGGACTGGGATAGGATGTGTTTTTAATATGCAATTCCTCTTTTACATAAAGCTCTTTTCTACACAAATATGAATGTCTCTGGAATTTTTTCTCTAGTCAATCCAGACGGACACAAAGGCATATAAGATATTTTTACACTTGCAATTATTTAATATTAAGGAAACAGTCCCCACAATAAAAGCCATAGGTTCAGGTTTAGATCCATATGTCTATTAATCTAGAAAATAAAAGATTGTAATATCATAAATACGTATTCAAAATGAGTTGCTGAAGGCATCCATAAAGCAAAATGTAATATATTGAAGCAGTTCAAACATAGGAATGAAAAGAAGAAAATGAGGTTTGGTCCTGATAATTTTTTGTAATACAGTCATCATATCTAGGGCCGCTATAATAGAAATAATACAACTGGATGTTTGTAATGAGCAGAATCTATTTCCTCATAATTTAATAAACTAAATCTGAATTCAGAGACTTGTCTCTAGGATAAGGGTCTCTTTATCTACCCACTCTAATGGTAGGTCTTTATCTTTTTTCAGCTTCTGTTCCGAGATTCCTTGAGAGAATGCGCCTTAGAATCAAGGATAGCAAGATACCTTCTTCTGTACTTTGGACATATCAGAAAAGATCAGTTCTTGTCAGAGTACTCAAGCTTGGTAGATCATCAGGGCAGTTGTAAAGAGGAATCCCATTTATAAAATAGATTGAGAGAGTATTGGCAAAAAGGGGCTCAAACATAACAGGTGTGAGGACCAGGAGGTGGTCTGTTGCTCATAGGGGCTCTATGAATCGAAACTGACTTTATTGTACCTCACACTCAAGAGAATAGCATGGACTCTTACAGAAATGAGAGTTGTAACAGATCATCTCGAATCGGGGGTCAATTCTAGAAAGACAATTATGCAATGGAATACAGAGTGTGAGAAAGACAACTATGCCAAATAATTCTGAAACCTCAACTCTAGTTAAAAGGAGAGAATAAACATATTAGGAAAACCACAAGAATTTTTATTTGTTTGAAGAGAAGAGTATCACTGGAATTTTGTCTAGTGAGAGAGATTGGGTCAGATAATATAAAGTCCTATATAAGATTTTAAATACAGGATTTAAAAATTATTATTAACATTATAGAAATTCATTATAGAAATTCAAATTTATGGAATCTTTCCATAAAAAGTAATATGCCCAGATATATTAAAATATGAAATATTTCATTATCTAAATAGCAACTTTCACAATATATGGGTGATTAATATTATGAATATTTATGATGATTTTCCATATTGGCAAGTTTAAATAAATGAGACTATTTTCTTTATATTTGTCTCATTTCACAGTTTTCCCTTTATCATCTCTCTGCCCTCATTTGAATTAATTTAATACTTTCATGAATCCATCTATCTCCCTGGTTAAATTATTTAATTCATTACTACATATTTCACACATCACAACCTACTAAGTGTTATTTACTGCACAACTTAGTCATTTCACCTAGGTTGGATTCGTCTTATTATTATACTTCTACTTTTAACAATCTTTAAAACTCACACTACAACATTACCCTTTTTTATTTAAATATCCTCAATAATGGAAGCAAACATAGATGCCTTCTGAACATTTGGAGGGATCCCCCACAGTTCTTCAGTGTGCTCTCTTTACTTCTCTCTCCTATATGCTTTCCTGCACTGCACATTCTAGCCACTCTGGATTCCCTAGGCTTCTAGACTTACCTTCTCAGCTCAAGCAATTGTGACTCTGATGAAAGATCTTTCTCTGTATCATAATCTGCAGCATCTCTCAGAACTGTCAACAAAGGGAACTGTACGGCTGACTAGATTTAATCATTCTTTTTCTCTTCATAGCCATGTCCCCAAAAGTGTTCTCTCATCGGTTTTTCCACATTCTTTGGGGGGGTTTCAGGCAGGATGGTAAATAAGGATAGTGCTATGCCTTTCGTCCTGAAATCAGGCAACTAACTAGTAAGATAGGCTCTCCACCTACCCACTCTTGTCTACTGGTGTAGGCGTGTGTTAGTCTAGGTTTACTGCAGAAACAAATTTCTAAACACTCATATGTGTCTGAAAGATTTTCAATCAAAGAGCAACTGTCTAATAAGAAAGCATCTCATCCCAGTCCAGATCAATTCCTTAAGTTTGGGATTAGCGCCGATGCCCAGAACCAATCTATGAATTTCTCTTCAGACTCAGGAAGCAAATGCAATTACGCCAAATGCAGATGGCCAGAGGCAAGTTGGACGAAAGTCTTGTGGATCCCGTGATGTGTATGCATCTTTGTATCCATGTGGCTTCTCCAGGTGCCCGGCTCTAGCGCAGCTCCCTGTAGCTTGTCATCAGGAATATGTAGCAGAGAGTATGTCTGTCTCGCTTCCAGTGAGCTGGTTCTTTCTGTAGTGCCTCCAAATGAGGGCCTCAAGCAGTGACCTGATTGACAGGCTAGTCTCCGCTTCTCCTCTTTTAGTAGTCTCAAGTTGGCACCAGATTACATAATGACCACAAGGCATTTGACTAATAAATGACCCATAACATGAAAGCATATGTGAAGGTAAGTAAGCATGTATTGCTACAGTCATAGAACCCTATGTTAAACAAAACTTCAAAGCGTGAAGCTATTATTGTATTTTGATGTGTCCTTCATCTAGGACTGCACGCTTTGGAAGGCATCTCTATAACCTTGCTCTGATGCATTCTGCCTTCCTCAGTTTATAAAATGTCAGAAGAGAGCTTTTTACACCCTCTTGAGACTCAATTGTGATTTTTAAATGGTCTTTATGATTGGTGAAGAAAAAAGAAATATGAAAGGACAATATCATAGTTTTAGGATGGATAGAACAAGACCTTCCAATGAAGCTCTCATAGGACAATTTTAATATTATTTTTTAATATTCTTAAAGAGCAATCAGGTTTGTTACTGTGATAGGGAAAACATGCCTTAATGTAACTTTTCTGGCCTATTTATCACCAATACATAATTCCAAAATATTAATAATAGCTCTTTTTATCAATCTATATCCTTCCAGAAAATCTATCCTTCGTGGCATACTTTTAGGCCTTCTCAGCAGATTATTATGGTTTGAACCTCTTTTGAAAGACACCCTAATGGGAATGAGACACATGTATTACTGAGAGAATGTCTCTGCTGGAATGCACTGAGCAGAGAAGCAAGTTAGAATCTTGTTTTCAATATACCCCAGACCTGTGTGAACTGGAACCCCAGTGGTAATATATTTTACTTACTCAATATATGAGCTTTCTAAACTCACCCTTTGAAAAGAGTCATCTGACCTCATCTCACACTCTCCACCTATTGCATGACTCAGAGATGGAAACACAAGAACAGAATTGAAGAGAATATTCTCTATAGTTTGCACTGCTTGTGCTGACAGCAGGAGTTTAAAGTTAAATGTTTATTTTGTAAAATGTACATATTCTTGAATCAGATTTTAGGTGTGACAGGCAATATCTGTATGCTAAATAGATAGAAAATAATGTTTGGATGGAATAATAGAAATTCTGTTTTAGCACTATGTAGAAAATGTATAAATGAAGAATCTTCTGTAGGCCAAGAAAGAGCTAATGGAGGAAATGTATACCGAGAGAAATGAAAATGAAACACAATCACAATCTGTGAATATGATCACCTGTTATATGTAGAATGATGGTAGAACACTGCTTAGAGCAGAAGCCTAAAGTAATTGAACTAAGACTTGTCTACACTTTGAAACAATGAAAGTTTAAACATTTATGGATATTGAGATCCCAGATCTTCTGGTTTAACCCTTTCATGATCAAGTTAGTTTTTGCTTTTGGATTTGTTGGTATCAAGATCATTTAATCAGGAAAGGCATACTGAAAATGTAGTTTGGGGGGATTGCGAAGATCCCTTTGAAATAATATCGAATTTATACAATTACATAGGACACGTATGTTTTCATCATGTGTTTCCAAGTAGACCGGTGTGGTAATATTGGTGGGATGAGTCCAATTGCCATAGATTCAATCAGTTATATAAGTTCTGTCCGGGAGATAGGATGCACTACGGCTGGAACAACAGTTTCTCGAGAAAAATGGTGGCTTAAGATATTAAAACTTAAGGGAAATTAGCATAAGTTGATCATACAGAATTGAGAATATTAGGAATGTGAAATCTAAGAGAATATGGTACCTTGAACCTGATCTTCTGTATGTGCATATATACAATCTAAGAAATGAATGATAACAAAAAGAGCAAAGAAATAAGTGTCAGTGTTTCGATTCTAATTATCACTTGTTATCAGAAGACCTGGGTTTGATAATCTGTTGAGTCGATAAACTAAAGCAATTTATGAGGCTATAATCTTCACACAATCACCTGTAAAATGTGGATAATAATACATCTCATTTCATGTCACTATTTTCAGAATATATTTTATATAGTCTTACAAATAATATTATATCCTTTATAAGTGAAATTTTATTCTGTTCCTAATTTCAGAAACCCTATCTTTCATAGGTAAAACTAAAACTATGCTTATGAAAAGTGCCTTAGGAAATGGAAATCTACAGTATCAATTGTAAGTGCCAGAAAGTTGTTTTTTTGAATTTTTCTTTCTATTATGCATCTTCATCATTGCTATAACTACTAAAATAAATACATCATGCTTCTAATGCAATTGGCAGTTAATAGCAAGGGAATCCCTATCGTGGTAGAAGTTGAAGCATCACCATGGTTGATCTTGCAACCAGATTTGTATAGAGTAATGGTAAAAAGAGACATTATGGCTTAGAACTAGGAGAAGCTGATGTTGTACAATGGTGAGTGTGTTATTTTTAGTCCTTCAATGGAGTTTGAAGAGTCATCTTTAAATGGGAAGAATCAGCAGACCCACTGATTAAATCAGTTACAACTTCAGACTGTGGAGTGAGAGAGAGAGAGAGAGAGAGATATCAAGGGAGATACTGAGATTCACCATGAAGAAAGGATAAAAAGTGTGACTTAATGGGTATTTGCTTCTCTAATTTTTGTGATCCCATTAGAACTGGAAGTAAAGGAAGTGATCTTGACTGTTCTGATTAGAACACTTACAGAGAGAAGGCAATTAAATTCTAAGTAACTCAATAAATGGCTAGCAGTTTAAATGCAGTAAATGGGGGTGTGAATCACCATCTAAATATAATATACCAAGGAAGGAAATGTAATGCAGGGAAATGGTAGGAATATTTAGAACATACACCTAGAACCCCTTGCTCTGACCTTTAGGCTGAATTTAACACTCTCTGAAGTTAGGAAAACTTACACCAAGATAAACTAATAAGTCTCACCAGGCTAATTCTTCTAGGATAGAGTCCAGATGCTATAACGGTTAAGCCCTTACTACCCTAAAAACGCAGTCATTCAAATTCATCTTGTGTTTCTATGGGAAAAAGGTGCCTCCTGATGTGTTATAATTTACAGTCTACAAAACCATACCAGAAAGTTGTTCTTTGTTCTTTAAGGTACCTAGAACACAGAATCAACATGTCAGCACAGAATAGCAACAAAATTTACAGGGCATGGATTACCATTATCATATATTTGTGGTAGAACATAATTTGAATTTAGAGAAACTCTGGTTACATAATAGACAAGATTCTAATGTCAAGAAATAAAATGGTGAATATATATATATATATATTTAAAATGTATCATTTTCTCTGGTATTTAGTATAAATTGTGTTAAATTAACTAGAATATTGATATTTTAAAGCTTAGTAGAATATCTTAGATTTGGTGTAAAAACACATGAGATGTCTATGAAAGGAGTAATTTTAATACATTTATTTTAAATGTATTTATATAGTTATAATTCCATTAACAAAATAATGTTAGGTATCTCTATATATCCCCATTGAAGATTAATTAGCAATGGTGTCACTACTCAAGAAGCCTGAATAATCATTGGATGAGGAAAATAAACATAACACTAATATACAGAATAAAAATATAGATAAAACAAATATATGCATAAAATTATATGACTAGGAGAAATATGTATGAACTATGTGTCTAATGAAGAACAAGTACTTAAAATGTACCAAGACTTTCCAATCATAACATAACTGAAAAAGAGTTGAATTAGGAAACGATCAAGAGAGAAAAACAAACATTGCAAAAAGAGGAAAGTAGAAAAAAAATGTATACTTTGTTTTCTCTTCAGAGCATATAAATTTTTCACCTTTTTTAGAAGAAAAACAAGTCCAACTTCTATAGGGGAATGATAATCAAAGTCATGGTGGTAGATCATTGCAAACCAATAAGAAAGGCTTAATAAAGAAGTTGTGATAATACCACATGCAGAAAATCTGAATCACTCATCATGTCCATGGAGCTGTTCAATAATAGATATTCAACAAAAGAATTTGGCAGTGTCTTATAAAACTGAATGTGGATTTATCATAGTATAGGTGATAATACACTTCTGCATTTATTCTGCATACACACTTCTGCATACACAAATGTGTCTTGACAAAATAATCTATTCATGGATATTTATACCAGTTCTATTTTCAAAAATCACAGACTGAAAACAAACCAAATATCCTTCAGTGTGTGAAAGATTAAATAACACAGTATTTCTTTATCGTGAAATATGTTGCTGCTGTTTGGTGTCTTTGAGTCAGCTCCTACCCACAGAGCAAAAGGAAACATTGCCCAGTGCTGTGCTATCTTTACAAGTATTATTATATTTCAAGCCATTGTTGCAGTCGCTGTTTCAATCCACCTCCTCAAGATTCTTGATTTTTTTTCCTCCCACCTCTCTGTTTTACCAAGCATGATGTCCTTCTCCAGGTGCTACCTCTGATAGCATGTGCAAAGTATGTAAAATGAAGTCTTCCATCCTACTTTCTAAGTAACAGTGGTTTGTACATTCTTTGTCAAAACCATACTCAGAATACATTACTTTTTCTCCCACATTTCTTACTAATTGTTCAATTTTCATATCCATACAATATAATTGAAAATATTATGGCTTCATCTGGATACATTTTAGTCTTAATAATAACATCCATATTTTTTAATATTTTGAATACATCCTGCCCAGCAGATTTGCACTGCTTACATAACCCTTGATTATGAAGCAAGAAAAATTAAATCTTTGAAAATGTTAGTATCCACTTATCATGATATTGTGTGGTGGCCCAGTGGTGAAGTTTTCTTTTTCTGTATAATGAGGTGTAATCCATATGGAAGGCTGTAGAATTTGAGCTTTGTCAGTAAGTACAATTTTCAAGTCATATTGAAAGTTTTTAATGAGTCCTCTTCCAAACTTGATGGCTTGTTCTTCACATAGTTCAGCTTCTTCAATTATTTGTTCATCATACAGAGTGAATAAGGATGATGAAAAAATGTAGTTCTTTCCTTATTTTAAACATGTTCAATCCCCTTGTTGTATTGGAACATCTGCCTCATTCTGGGTATGAGTTCTTCATAAATGCAGTTAAATATACTGAGATTACTATAGTCCATAGTATTATCCATACATTGTTAAAATATACAAGACCAAGTGCCTTTGCATAGCCATCAGAATACAAATAACTATCTTTATTTGCTTTCAGTTAAGATCCTTTTGACATTAACAGCGTACTTCTTCTTCAATTCCATCGGGAAGCCATGTGCATTCCAGAAGAGAAAAAGCCACCAGGGTATGTGGCCATTCTGGGGCCATCAGATCTGTGATATCCAGAATCCAGCCCCTTATCTTCCTGCTGGACACCCCTGAAGTGCTGGCCCCTTGGATGGCTATAGGTCTGCATGGAGCAGTGCTGGAGCACGTGGTAGGGGACATTCTCAGCAGACAGTGGCTCTTTGGGTATGTGTGGCCCTACTGGTTGGACTGGGTTTCTAATGTCATGGAGTGTGCTCAAGAGGATGACCGTGAAGCCCCGCAAGACCCAGAAAGTGAATATATTCAAGGACAAGGATAATATGAAAGTCATGCAGCAACAGCATTGTCACAGCTGGAGGAGTCTGCTGGGCCCTGCCTGCCCTCACGGAGGTCACTCATTGGGCTCAACCAGGAGAAACTTGGCAGCCCTGGCCACCTAGACGGTTCGGTTCAGTCTGGTTGTTGCTCAGCAAAGTGACTTTTGGACCCACTGATCTTAGAGAATATCAGTGGGACCTGGACACCTGGACTCGGGGATCTGGCCATGATGGTAGGACCAGAACGGACCCGGGGTCTGGGCCTTGGACCACAGGGATAGGGAAGGATGAAAATGACTGACCTGGAGCTGATCCTTAAGGACAGCAGCCCTCCCTATTTGGGAGACTTATGTGTACTTTCTTAATAGCTTTGTTGTCTGGAGTAAATGAAAGCTAATTACAAGAGCAAAAATAAAATGAAATAAAAAGAGCAAAATATCCTTCATACCAATCTGTTCTTAGGCTAGTCCTTCGGCTGAAACCTGCTCACACTTCCGGCCTTTGGTACACTGGTAAGATAGCTCCCCGCAGCCCAGTGACGCACAAGCTACCTCAGTCTGATAAATTGAGTGGCAAGTGGTGGATGAGAACAATTACTCAGAAATATTTTTTAAAGAATTATGGATACATGCAATGAATTTGAGTATTTGAAGTGGGGGATGCCAAGAGAGGAGCCCATCTCCAATTTGGATATCTCTATGCCATTGATCAAATAACAGACTTATAAATACATAGAAGGGATTAGGGCATGGATAAGGGTGAGTATAGTATGTAGCTATGAAGAGGTAAGGGGAAGGAACCTTATGGAGATATCTTGATATCTTGAAAAGTTGCTTAGTCTTATGGTGATTACGTAACAGTGCTATGGTAAAAATTGCATTAGAATTTACATAGAGGCATAGCATATGCATGCGTGTTCAAATGGGCAAATGTAAAACAGGGGTTTGATAAGTAACCCATGTGAACTATGCCAGGGTCATTTCCCTAGTATATTTATACAGCATCTTCTATTGGGCAAAACTGGTGCAGGGAACTTGGGAACTACGGGTACAATCTGTGCTTTCTGTTTGTCTTGCTCCAATTCTTGGACATTTATAATTATCTCAAAATTAGAGTGAGAAAACCAGAGATAATATTATTGAAAAGAAGAAAGTACAATTGTTAAAAAAAGAATTTGAAGGATCTGCATTATTTGATGTGTTCCAATTTTATAGGTTCTTATTCTTAATACAGAAGGAAAATGATAAGATTGTACATAGGTTCACAGGTTTAAAGCGCAAGGTTGCACAAAGTAATTCTATGGGGGGCAACTTCATGTTATACGAAGTAGGATGAGATCAGTGTGGGAATAGAAGTTGGTTTTAGACATTTTGGAATGCTTTCATGTACTCGGGCTAAGGTGTCTCATATCAAGAAGTTTTAGACTGATATTCATAGAAGTTTCGTGAAACAGAAAGTGAGATGATTAAAGCTGTGGTAAATGGACTGTGAGATAAAATAAACACAGTGAAAAGTACTTGAAGGCCATTTCAATTGCACAGATGACAGATAGATAGGTTACAATGAACTAAAAGAGAATAAGGAAAAACTAAAGCTATTGTTGATAGAAATTGATTGGTTGTTGGATACATAGAAAAAGGTGAGGTCTGGAATTGGGTCTGAAAGCAAATGAGGATATTGATGACTATAGAACTTGTTTGTACTATGAATATCAATTTACATTTGCTTTTGTTTGAGATCTGTATCATTTCACATTTTCTTTTATTTAAATACACAAATATGTATGAGCATGATCTTCTTAGAGTAAAATATCAGATTTTATAAAAAAAAGATGTACAAGAAATGAACAAATCTATTTATTTCAACTTAAGTTCTGTAAGAATGGTGTATAGCAAGGGACAGTGAATCACCTGCACTAACAAAGCGTATCCACAGTTCTTTGTTATTTTATGAACCTTTAGTACATTGTTATACCTGGTTTTGTATTCATGTGCATATTTAACTGTTTTTAAAATCAGTATAACTTTTACCATCATGTCAGTTATGACTCATGGAGACCTTATACAGTACAGGTTCCAATGGCATAAATCTGAATGAAAAGCACAATGTTATATTTTATCCCACGGACGGACTTGAATTACTTTCCTTTGCTTAGAAACTGAGTACTGTAGCCACTGAACAGCCACAAAACCTAAAAACGTAGCATAAATGCCAAGAACATGTGTATTCTAAAATTATGCTGCTAGTGCAGAGAGGTGATTGCTTCTGTTTCTAAGAATCAAATGCTGATGTTTTCCTAGAGTCTCTTGATAAGAGAGTCTCTTTTAAACGTTTGTCTTGAATGTTGTCATTGGATGCCATTGAGTCAGTTTTGTCTTGTAGTGGCCCATATACAAGAGAACAAAACTGCCTACTCATGCATCATCCTCGCAATCATTGTCCGTTTCATCTCATAGTTACGGCTACTGTGTCAATCCATCTTATTGAGTTGCTGTTGCTAAGTGCCTGCTCACAAATGTCCTTAGGTTTGAGCTCATTGTTGTAGTCACTGTGTGAATGGAAATCCCCAAGGGTTTCCTCTTTTTTGATGGTCTGGTGGCTTCCTTGGTTATTAATTGGGCTACTAACTACAAGGTGAGCAGGTTAAACCAACAGGTTTAACCTTGCATTCAAAATCCAAGAGATAAATGAGAGCTTTTCTGCTCCAGTAAAGGGTTCTAGTCTCAGAAACCCACAGCAGCAATTCTACTGGGTCCCATAAGGTCATTATGAGTAGATGTCAACTCAGTGCCTAGGGGCTTGGTTTGTTTTTTTTACTTTCCCAAGTCTCATGTCCTCTTTCAAAGTAGGTGAACTAAATCTTGCCATCTCGATTCTAAGGTGCCTTCTGCCTTTACTTCTTCCAAGACAGCTTTTGTTCTTTTGGCAGACCATGGTATTTTTGGTATTCTTCAGCAGCACCATATTTTAAATGCATTGATTCTTCTAGTGTCTTCCTAATTCATTGTCTGGTTTTACATCCATTCAAGGTGATTGAAAATACACTTGCTTGGGCCAGGCACACATTTGTGATATCCTTTTTTTATTGAATGTTTACTCTTTTGCTGATCCTCAGTTTTACGAAAGGAACTGGACCTTCTGGATACCTCCTCCAAATTAGGGGAAATGAAAACCAAAAGCTTAACTTACTGCCATCAATTCAATGCTGACTCAGTGATCCCTCGTGGGTTGCTGAGACTGCAACTCTATGGGTATAGAAATTCCAGTCTTTCTCCCATGGAGTTGCTGGAAGTTTTGACTACCAGAGGCAGTGATGCCCACACATAAGAAAAAAGAACCCACATTATGATATAATTAGTTGAGTAAACAAATATTGTTCCTTTTTTTGTTTGTTTGTTACCTGTATCCAACCATAAGTTAGGATTTCAGCACATATTTTGTAAGTGGTTACTTACAAAATAGAAATTCCACACAAATTTTCATTCAATATGTAACCACTACATTACTAGAGTTATTCTCTTCTAAAGATTATGCAGGTGGTACTTCTTTTAATACAATTTTTTTCAGACCATCATGTTATGTATAACATGATTTGGCAAAACAATAGTTCAAAAACATCAATGCTTCTTTGGAATTCATTCTTGGTCCAGCTTACTTGTGCATATAAGATAATTTTAAATACTTTACTTGAATTGGTCATATTTAAGTTTTCAAAATGACATATTTGTTTTGTAACACTTAGCGGGAGTTTTATGGCAGATTTGCATAATGTAGCACATAATTTAATTACAGGACTGTTGTTTTCTTCAGTAATGATAATTTCTTTCATTCTAACATGAAATTCTTGACAGCCCCAATATTCTAGGTTTATCTTGTGTATTGGTTCAGTTAAGAGGTTCAGTTTTATTTGCTTATTATTGAGGTGCAACATATATTTAAGACTGTATTCTTCATTGTTCTTCATCAGTAAGTACTTCAACTCTTCTGTTACCAACCCTGGTTTTGTCATCTGCATGTTATATATTGTTAAAAAGCCTTCTGCCGAACATATTGCAGTTTCCTTCTTCATTTTCTCTGAGTATTGACTCACCATGCAGATTGCAAAATAATGTGAAATGATAATCACCCTGACGTGCACCTTTTAAAATGTCAGGTCATGCAGTGTCCCCTTGTTGCCTTCAATTGACTGATTCTGGATCCATTTACAGGGTCTATGTAAGCACAATTATGTGTTCCAGTGTTTCCATTCTTTTTAATATTATGTGAGGTTTGAACTTTTCCCCAATTCTTTAAGTTTGAGATATACTGAGCAAGTTCTTCTTTTTCCAGGTCTTTGCACATTTGATTATGTTTTCTCTGCTTTTCTGAGCATCTCTTTGAAATTGTCTGTTCAACCCGTTTATTTCATAATCTCTTTCATTCATTTTGGCTACAGTGCATTCAAAATCATATTTGAGAGTCTCTCATGACATCCACTTTGGTATTTTCTTTCTTCCCTGTCTTTTAAGTGACCTTATGTGTTCTGTTCTTAGTGCTCAATCCGTCAAACTTTTTGTTGAGCGTCAATCTGAAGTTATATATGTGCTATTGTTGATCTGTTCTAAAGGAAGCTCATAGTTGCTCAGCCTTAAGATATTGAATTTTTCCATAGTATCTATCCACAGTTGGGCTCAAACATAGCAATGACCTTGAGGGCAGGAAGTGTTCCATTTTTTAGTACATACAATTTCTGTGAGTCAGAAGTTACCTGAAGTCACCTAAGAAAAGTAACCACTTACAAAATATGTGCTGAAATCCTAACTTGTGGTTGGATACAGGTAACAAACAAACAAAAAAAGGAACAATATTTGTTTACTCAACTAATTATATCATAATGTGGGTTCTTTTTTCTTATGTGTGGGCATCACTGCCTCTGGTGGTCATGGGAACAACACAGTGCTGTTCCTGAGAGCTGCCCCTGCATTTGAACCACCAAGCCCGCGGGTCACAGTGCCGCACTCAACCACTTGCATCATGGGGCTCAGCCCCATGATGTGAGTTCTACATTTAATCAATCAATTAAAGGTAAACTGTCTAGTTTGGAACCTAAACTTAAGCATTTACAAGTTACAAAAATAACAGAATGGACACAGATATACAAGCATACATGAGTGAAAAATTATATATATCATGTGAGGATAATCTACAAAGCAAGGAACCAAGGAAAGAATTGTTGTGATCAAGACTGTGCCTTTTCTTTCAGTGTAAAGAGAAGGAAAATATTTGTCTTAAAGTCATGCTATTTTGGTATTTCTGTTACAGATTCTGTTACAGAAAAACTAGGGAACTAAAATCAAATTATAGGCATGCTGAATTGACAACTATAATTTCAAGCAACTCAAGTGGATTAAGAGAATATGTCTTAGTCTGAGTAGGTACACTAGAGAAACAAATCCAGAGACACTCATATGTGTGTAATAAAGAACTTTATATCAAAGAGTAATTGTATATTAAGAAAATATCTCAACTTAATCCAGTTCAAGTTCATAAGTCTTATATTAGCCCATTTATTCAATACCACTCTATAAATTCCTCTTCAGAGTCAGCAACACATGCAATGATGCTGAGTGCAGGAAGATCACACGTCAGTGGGTGGAAATTCTTGTGGATCCAGTGATGGTGCGACCATCTCAGAGTTGGCATTGGCCTCCAGTTGACTCCTCCAGCTCCAGGGTGGAAGCATGATAGAGCTGGCAGGGGTCTCCATGTGGAAAATCCTCCTCTATCAGTACAGCTCCATGTGTCATGTCAGCAGGAAGATGAAGCAGAGAGAAACTCCCTGCCCTCCATTGAGCTAGTTATCTCTGTAGCGCATCCAAATAAGGTCATCAAGCTGCGACTTGATTGACATGCTAAACTCTACCCCTTTACTCCTAATAATCTCAAGTGGATATCAGCTTATGTAACCACCACAGGATATAATATAGGAGATCGCTATTATTTGCCACAATGGAAAATTGTACATTCAAAGCTTAATACAGAGTTATAAAATGTGAACTATATTAGACTTGCTCATGAAACATTATCTTTATCATGTCATCTACAAAGTAATAATAAATCGGTTATTCACATGGCCTTCCTTAACAAGTCACATTGTAAATAAATAAACAAAAAACTTATAAGAGAAGCATATGTGCTCAAAATACATATTGGTAAGCTAGACTAGGTGCCAGGAATTTAATCATTTATCCTCAAATAAAGATAAAAAAAATTAGTGGAAAAAACTTTTTTCATTTTTTCCCATAAATATTGACACATTATTTGCATGAATCAAATCTATGCTAAAAATATTTGACTTCTTTCACTAAGAAACTCAGATACTTAAATATATTGGATTTGCTCAGGCTTAGGACTAATAAAACCAAGGTTAATTTTTGTAACAGCAGATTGGTTGCAATTCTTTGTGAAAAATAGAAACAGATATGATATTTTCACTTGGACACTATACATACCAGCGTAAAATGTAAAACAAGAACATCTGTTATTCAGTTAGCATTTCAAAAGTGTTCATAATAGTTTATTTAAAACTAGAGTAAGTCTATTTACAAGGTTGCTTGGTACTCTTTAAACTATGGAATTACTCCTTTTCTTCAAATTCAATAGGGAAAGCAAATTGTTCATCATGTACAGTTTTTCATCTATTTTAATGGAAAATTAACATTTAACTCCCCCAATTCTGAATAAGAATATCTCTTAAGAACATGATTTAATCTATTTAATTGTCTGTGAATTTGTTATTTCTTATATGAAACAAAGCATATTCATATTTTAAAGCAGATTTTAAAAATACATCTAAAAAGAAAATATCCTTACAGAATAACAATTTGAATTTTGAGATCAAATAATATCAATAAATGAATGATAGGGTGAACAAATAATAAATAAAATATGCAAATGCTATAATTATATTTTTAAAATACAAAATAGCTCATTTTGCCATCTTTTAATTACACTGATCAATTTTTTGTTGGTAGTACTTTAATTTGTAAAATAGTCAACCTTATTGTTATTTCTATATATTATGAACTAAAGTCATACTTATCTCACCTGTTCCATTTGAAGTTGGTGAAAATACTATAAATTTTGGGGTGTGTAGAGTGAGGATGCTCTTTTTGATAAATGATAAATGACAAATTTTATTTATTAAAATGTTTACCAAAAAAAGATACCAACAGACATGCACTGTCTTCTCCAAGATGGGTATGTTCCATTTTGCCACTTTGGGCTTGCTTTTTCCATCCTTAATTCCTCATCATTCTGATTGGAATGTCTTCTGGTCCAGGGGATCTTCACACTTAGACATGGCAGCCACTAAGTGGTCATCCTACCCTACCTGGGGGTTGGGGGGGAGGGGGATCCTTGGCAGAAGAACGCTCTGCCAAAGTGACCTTTGAGATGCACACATAGAGGATGGTGCGTGGGTCACAAGCACCAGTGAAACTCTCTACCAGGCTATCTGGCTGGACTGACATGCAGGCTGGACTTCCTGAAAGACTGAGTCTGCTCCCATGCTGGTGTCCATCTCTGCAGTGGACTCATTCAGTATTTGCTCTTTTGTGGTTGACTCACTTCACTCAGAATAATGGTTTCTAGGTCACTCCATGTCATAAAGTGTCCCATAGCCTCAACGCTGTTTTTCAGGAAGGTGTAGCATTCCATTACATGTATCATAGTATTCTTATCTATTCTGTTACTGATTGGAATTTGCACTGTTTCTTATTTTTCATTATTCTGAACTATGCTGCAATGAACATGAAAGGGCATATGTCTGCTTGTGTTCTATTATTGGGGGGGATTATATGCAAAGCATTGCTTTACTGGGTTCTATGGCACCTCTATTGCCAGCTGTTCTCCTGAAAGCAAAATAACAAAACAAACCTTCTATTCAGTCAGTGCTGACTCATAGCCACCACTGTGGGTTTCCAAGACTGTAACTGTTAATGGGAGTAGAGAGCCCAGTTTTTCTCCCATGGAACTGCTGATGGCAAATGCTTGCCATATGGATTGCAGCGCAGTGCTTAACCACTGCACCACCAGGGCTCCTGTGCTGGCTGTCCACTAATGCCACATGCACTTACAAGCCAACCAGCAGTTTATAAGAGTTTTCGTGTCTCCACAGCCTCTACAGGACTTGTTGTTCTCTGTTTGTTCATCTTTTTAAATCGGGGTATGTTTGTGAATGTAAACGGCATTTCGGGTTATGTCATTGCCAAATATCTTTTCCCAGTCTATGGACTCTTGTTTTCCTCTGAACATTTTTGATATACACAAGTGTTGGTTTTTTTTAATAGGTCCCAATCTTCTATTTTGTCTTGCTCTGCGTGTTCTTCCTTGGTTCTATCTGGTAGCCTGTGTATGTCATACACTAGATCCTTTAGATTTGTACCATTTTTTTCCTATTGGTTATAAATGTAAAAATGGGATTCATGTTTAGTTTGCTGATCCACCTTGAATTTTGAATTGATTTTGTGTATGCGGTGGAATATGCACCCTATTTAGTTTTTCTAAAGAATTATATCCAGCTTTTCTAGTACCATTTGTTAAAGAGAGCATCCTCTTCCCATTTAATGTTTCTCAGTTCTATGTCAAAAATCAGTTGTCTATAGGCATACTTGTCTATAGTTATCTGGGCTTTTTATTCTGTTCCATTGGTCTATGTATCTATCATTGTATCAGAACTAGGGTGTTTTGACAACTGTGAGTTTAAGGACAGATAATTCAAAACAACCTACTTTGCTTTTTTTTTGAGAAGTTCATTGCTTATCCTAGGCTCCTCCTCTCTCCATCTGAAGTTGGTAATTGATTATAACATTCCTTTAAAGAAGATTTTGGGATTTTGATAGAGATTATGTTATTTGTGATTGCTATAGCTAGTATCAAAATTTTCAATATATTGTGTCTTCCTCTCTATTAGCACAGGATTTTCGGACATTTGTGTAGATTTCTTTTGTTTTCTGTTCCAGAGTTTCCTTTGTACAAGTTTTGCTTGTTCATTTGTCTTGTCAGGTTTATCCATAGGTATTTCAATTTTAGGGTAGCTATTGTGCATGACATTGTTTTCTTAATATCTTTTTGGAAGCTCTCATTATTAGGATATAGTATATAACCAATTTATTTCTGCTTGTTAATCTTGTGTCCTGCTCCTTAATTTAATTCTTAAATTGCCTCCAGAAAATCTATTATGGTGTTCTCTCTATATAAATTTATAGTATTTGCAAATAGCAAGTTTTACTTCTTCTTTGCCAAAATTGTATTCTCTTAATTTCTTGTGGCAGTCTTATGGTTCCGGCTAGGACTTTCAGAATAATATTGAATATGGGCCATCCTTTTCTGGTTATAAGGGCCATCCTTTTCTGGTTTCCATTTTCAAGAGAAGTGATCGCAGCTTTTCCTCATTGCGCGTGATATTGGCCATTGGTTTTTCATATATGTCCTTTATTGTGTTGAGGAAAACAATAAAACAAGAGAATGAACCCCACTAAAAGAAGAAAAACAGAAATGCTGTTGGTTAATATATATTATACTAAGCATATAATAGTATAGATGTGTATATGTTACATAGAGTGTCAATATAGACAGTGTATATGTGTGTGTATATATACACAGATATGCACACATATACTGTATACAAAGATATACCCTAATATGCTAAAAATTCATGGATATTCAAGAGTATGAAGCCAGTGGTTTCTCAATAAAAAGTTTAGAATACATATGGCTCAGTCACAGTGGAAAGAGTAAAAATTACATCCACTCCTAGGAATTTATCTGATAGAGGACAAAATATATGCTAAGATGTGTAGATACAAATTTATGGAAATTTCATTACAGAGTGCTTATTCAACTAATAATAAGGAAACCCAACACCGGTGCATAAATTTGTGAATGGATAAATGACTTCTGATACATCCATAGCATGAAATACTACTCAAATACTAGGAGGCAAACAAGTTAATAATAACAGGACTAAGCCCCCAAATTATTTGTTTGAATAAACCAGACACAAAAATAGCATTAGAAAACTGATATCACTCAACTTATTAACTATAAATTTTCAGTGATCAACGGTGTTTCAGTTGAAAACATAGAAAAACCTGTGTGGTGGATGTCTAATCATTTGTCAATTTGAAGATAAAGAGTGCAGGTGTAGAGTCTAACCTGTCAATCAGATAATAGCCAATGAGGCATGGCCTTCTCCTGAGCTTACTGGGAACTCCTGGATGTCTTTCTTGAAGGCAGCAGACACTATTTCCCTCAGTTCACTTCCTTGGAGATGCCCTAGTGTGACAAGAATCAGGTGATTCAAGATGGTTTTGGATTTGGTAGTTGTTGAAGTTTGCCTAAAATCTTTTGATTTAAGGGCTACCATTATTTGCTATTTTATGATCTTGTGGATTTCTGATGACATCTGTTAGTCTGGTAAATAGGTTTCTACCTATGTGAATGAGTTATTGAAAGGTTCATCCTATCATCAATTCCTATTTTTCATGTATATTGTATCTGTTCACTTAAGAGTTTAATATGTACAAGTCAACAATTCATGTACTGTATGTTCTGTATTAAGCCAATCTATATTAGTTTAATTTCCTTTCCTCAATAATATTTTAAGTTATACTATTGACTAAATAAGTGACATGATTAATAGAATTACATTATTCTTCAGGGAGATGATTTACGTGTTTCTTTATCATAAAATGATAATCATGTCTCCAAAGTGAGTGACACATATAGAAAATAACCAGAGTCACTGCAGTCAAGTTCATGTCAACTCAGTGACACCACAGGAAAGGCAAGGACAACCTCGGTGAGTTTATAAGACTGTAACTCTGTAAAAGAGTAGAAAGCCCTCTTTTTCTCCCGAGACATTTATAAACCATGGGTATATGAATAGATTTGGGACTTACATTTAATTCAAACCCTAATTTAAGAAGAATAGATTCTTATGATATGACCCTACTTAGTGTTTATGCTCATCAAGAGATCACTGAACATATGAGTGTTGTAAATAAAGTATGGTGGTGCCTGGTTATCAGAAATAATATTGTCTGAAATCTAAAAGCTGTGTCATCAAACAAGCAGCAATCAAATGAGGCATCTACTAAATTCACATGGAAGAAGCATGCCAGTCTGTGTGATCCAAGGATTGCAAAGAGAACAATCCAAATATAGAGGAGGGAATGGTAACCAAGATTTAATTATTGGCAGTAGATTTCAAAAATTCATGGATGACAGAAGTCAAAATTCCATGTGGAGTGGTTTCATATGGATTAGGTCCCTGTTGAAGTCCCTGTGACCACTGTCAAGGGATGCTAATGACCTACAACCAGACATATATTGAAAATATTAATTATAGATGATGCAGCTAGATAAAAATTCAATATTTTATCATTGTGACTCCCTCCTTGACTTATTTCAAAGTTGTTTTTGGATTTTAATATTTTCTACTTTTCTTTGAATTAAAGTTTTGTTATATTTAGTCTGGTAAGTGCTGCTTTTGTTTCTTTGCTTCTTGTTTATATTTTGCATGATTGTTGCATATGAAATCCAAGATAGGTGCATTTATAGATACAACAATGGAATTAATAGTTATCTAGAAGCATGGCAAGAGAGGATGAGGGAAATAGGAAACTAACAACAATGAGCACTGTAAGAAAATATTCTAAAATTGTGAAGATAAGTACACAACTCTTAATATTATCAAACAATTAAGTTGTACGATATTTGAAATATATGTGTGTATATATTACAGCAAAACTAATATTTTTAAAACACATATCTGGTATAGGACTGTATCCAAAATATACAAGAAATTCTTAAAAGTCTGAATCAGGAAAACAAAAAGCTAGCTCCCCTACTAACCCCTGAATAAAAGGTTTCTATTGTGTTCTTCCCAAGTGTACATGAACTATTTTCATTGAGGCTAATAAGATAAGCTATAAAATAACTCCCCCAAAATAGTGAAAGGATAGAAGTAAAACAAATATGCTCTAACCCAAAATTTTAAAAAATTATATAGCAGGAAGAGAACATTAATAGCTCAACAAGAAAATAAAAATGCATCTCAATAGCTAACAATGTCAATATAGCAGTCAAAGAAAAATCTGGAAATATTTAGAAGTTAATTCAAATATCAAACAATTAAAGCTAAGGTGAAACTACCAAGGAAATGCTTTAACTGAAATTTATTTACAATTTTAAATACCTATGTTAGGAGAAGAGAATCATTAGACATGATACCAAGAACAAATACAGCAAAAGAAAGTAAGTAAGTTGGACTTAATAAAAGTTAAGGTTTATTTTTGCTTCAAATAATATAATCAAGAAAATAAAAGCACTACACCCAGATGAAAGGAAATATTTACAAATCAGATATCTGATAAGTGATTTGTATCTAATCTTAACAATCTAATCTAATCTTAAACAACTTTAAAATTTAATGATAAAAACACACAATTAGAAAGTGAATAGGAATAGGAATATTGTCATAGTGTCTGCATCGACTGGATCAATCCTAAGAACCATGTAAGGATGGCAGAACAATAAGCAGTTTTTTGTTCTGTTTTATAGAGGGTCACTATACATCAGAACCAACTTGATGTCACCTAATAGTTATAAAAAAGCAAGAAGCTCAATTACATGAAGAAGAGCATGGTATTCAAATGAGAGAAAGGTTCATTACTATCTGAGGTATGCAGGTGATATAAGCTTTCTTGATGAATATGAGGAGAACTTGAAGTACTTGCTGATCAAGATCATAGATAACACCTTCAGGATATATTACAACTCATTTTAAAGAAGACCAAAATCCTTCAAACTTGACCAACAGTTATTAACACGATAAATGGAGAAAAAGTTGTAGTTGTCAAGAATTGCTTGTTCAATGAAGTAGTTAGCGGTCAAGAGATCATGTGATGCTTACATCGGGTAAATCTGTTATACAAGGCCCCTTTAAAATGCAGAAAAGCAAGGTTACTTTGTAGACTGAGGTGTGCTTGGCACAAGTATGGTATTTTCAATGTGTTAATTCTTCCAGAGTCTTTTTTTTTTTTGTTTAGCTATCATATGTATAGTAGGTGATTGAAATTGCCTCATGAGCATGTCCATGTGGGGCAATGGATGAGAAAGACTGAAGACATTGATACGTCTCAATTGTGGTGTTGAAGAAGAATACTGAAAGTACCATGGACTACCAAAAAAATAGAAAACAAAATCTGTGTTGGAATAAGTGCTTCACAATGTTCCTTATAGGCAAGGATGAACAGACTTCATCTCACATACTGTGAACATGTAGTCAGTAAATTCCATTCCCTGGAGAAATACATCATGCTTGGCGAAAAAAGAAGAAGATCCCAGACAAGATGAATTTCCAGAGTGACTGCGACCATGGACTCAAATATAGCCATAGTTGTGAGGGATCACACAAGGTCATGCTCTTTTGTACAGTGGGTCGCTTTTAGTGGAACTGACTCAATAAAAGCTAGCTCACACACACACACCCTTACAAAAAAAAAAAGTACTCCAGGTAAATGACCAGTAAGTATGAGAAGATGCTTCACAACAGTATTGTCACAGCATTTCATTGAGTTTGCTATAATTCTCACCATCCTATGTGCAAGAATGAAACACTACTCAGTCCTATACAATACTCATATTTCTTATATTTGAGACTGCTGCCACAGTCATTGTGTCAACCCTTCTAGTTGAATTTTCTATTTTTAATCAATCTTCTATTTTAGAAATCATGAAGACTTCTCCAAGGGTTAGCTCCTCCTGATGGCATACCCAAAAGTACACTAGGCATAATCTCGCCATGTGTGCTCCTAAGGATCAAACCAACTTGACCTCTTCCAAATTGATTTCTCCATTCCGCTGGCATTTTTGTTATTTGCATGTGCTAGTGTTGGTTCTTCTTCAGGGAGAGTAATGGATTTATGAGGGATTTTTATGACCCTTCCTTATTTCAAATAAAAGAAAAAATGAGAAAAAATGGTCTAGGATGACAGAATAAGCTAATAAAAGACCACCCCTTGAAGGAGAGGGGTGTATTGTATTTTTCATCAACTATCTTAATATTACCATAGTGATTTAGAAACATGTAGACACCACACCTTAGCTTTCATTGAATTTAGAAGCAATATAATTTAAATACTGGAAAATATTTTTTCATAAATATTTGTCATTTAGAAATTTACTAGTCCCTCCTTTGGCTTCAGATTATGTGATTTACATCACTTCAGTCATTGATGCTGGTGTGTTTCTTCCATGTGGACTGAGCTCTTAGATGGCTGCTTGTTTAGAAACAGGTCCCCAGACACTATTCCATCTGTTGGCTGGGCACCACCTTGTTTCTTCACCTCACTTTGCTACAGCACCCATATCTTTGGTGCTAACTTCTTGAGGGCAAGTATTGAGTATGGCTAAGATGTAAAAAACAATTGTTCTGAAATTGGAGATAGGATGCAGTGAATGTTTCAAACTCATTCCTGGATCTGTATTTGTTTGTTTGTTTGTTTGTTTGTTTTTTTCATCTGTCTTTGACTCCCAGGTGCTTTCTTCTCTATTTATGGTAGAGAGTCTTATAGAACTCCCTGGAGTATAAATATCCTCCATTAAAATTTGTATTGATTATCTCCTGGTACAGATTCTGAAAACACTGTTGAGAGAGGGATAGTGAATCAATGTAAGCTAACATCATATCACAATACCTGAATTATACACATTGAACAAAATAAATTGTTTCACAAATGATGGGAGTTACTTGTCAGGGAAAATCGACATTAATAATTATTGACAATATCAGTCAAAATTTCACCAAACTAATAAAGACCTTAATATAGTATTGAGAGCTTTGGTACAGCAAGTCAATGTTTGTCTGCCTACTGACAATTCAAATTCTAGTTTAGCTGTCTTCTGCTTCAAACACCGTGATATTCTAGTTTTAAGTGCTCAGGTTTCCAGTGTGTTTGAAGTAGAATCCATGTCACCGAAAAGAGTTTCTGCACCAGATGTCTGTGTTTCAACCTTTGGAGGGTGAGGTATGCCTTAAAGATTCAAGATTCAACACCCTCATGCTTTACGTCACTTGTTCTGGGTCCCTAGAGTGATATGATGGGAAAGTGCTAAATTGACTGTGGGGCCAGATTCACATGTCTTGAGAAAATCTTTTAAAATCATGTGTGCACGTTTTCAATGGGTGAGTTTATGGTATGTAAATTATATCTCAATAGCACTGCTTTAAAAAACTTCATTAAAAAACTTCATACCATTTTGCAATTTTACAACTCTAGGGATGTACAGAAAATGATAACAAGTTTCGGGAAAAACAAAACAAAATAAGCATGAGGTATATGAATTGTTGCATATGCTGGAATTTAGAATGCAGGTAGTAAAAATATCACAGACCAAAATTTTAAACTAAACTATTTATCAATACAAATATTTTCTAATTTGTTTTGTAATTTGCTGAGGGTAATTATAAACAAACAACGAAAACATAAGTGTATCTTCTCTGCACTTATTTTCAAAAAGATTCTGCTAGCTTAGTAAAACATTGATATTAAGAAACTTGCATATGTAAAATGGAAATAGAAGAGTAAGTATTTGGGAAAAGATAGATTTATCAAGAAGATGCTTCAGGAATTCTAATCACTCTGGTTGGGCAGTGAGTGGACATAATGTGTAGAAAGTCTGAATTAGAACATTAGTAACCACGTCATATCTTCTCCTTTACGTGTGTTTTAAAAATATCATGTGTTTTTATTGGTTGATGCTAACCTGGAATATTGGGAGCAAAAGAATAATCAGAGATGTGCTTCTCAAGTTCCATTTTCAATGTCAGAATAAAGGTTTGAAGGGAAGTATGAAAGTGGCAAGTGGAAAATGATCCAGCACTGACGTGTGCAAAGAAAACAAAATGACATTAGGGAAAAGTGTGTCATGTTTGAAAATATAGCTAGATACACTGTTACAAAGCTAATCTGAATCGTTTCCTAGACAACTAAGAAAATAAAACTATGACTCAATGCTTAACTCTAAGAAAAGCAAAATTTGTGTAAAAAGGGAATGAAACTGATCATATATGCTATGGTTCAATAATTCTTTCCTTTAGCCTATAGGGTCTTCATGAGATGGAACTGACCCAATAGGAGTCAATAAGAACCTCATAGCTCATTTTATTTTATGTCAGTAAGTAATTTGAATAGTAAACTGCGATTGAACCACAATTTATTTTTAATGTTATGTAAATGTTAGAGGAAATAAATATCATTGTTGTGTTGCAGGAGGTGGCAGCAAGCTGATACCTAACTTCTGTTGTTAAAGAAACAGATGGCAGTGAATTGTATCGAAAACTGGAAGATGATAAGAAATAAAATGGCTAGCCTGCTACTTTATAAACAAAAAGAGAAATAGAAATAGAAGCACCAAGACAGCTGAATAGCAGAAAGTTGCATTCGGATAGGGTGGTAAATGTAGATGATGTAGATGATGTAGATGTAGAGGTGAATGGTAAGGCAGGAAAGATGTTGTAGGTTTGAGTATTTTTTCTCTCTCTATGACTGCATATTTTGCTGAAACATTACAAACAGGACAATAGAAAATAAGACTGCATAATGAAATAATTTGATTATGTATAGTTATTTGAATTTTATTCAAACATAATAACTATTTGATTATAAATAGCAGATTGATTTGTATGGTACTAAATGTTGGTTCTTCAGGGAGAGTAGTGGATTTATGAGTGATTTTTATGACCCTTCCTTATTTCAAATAAAATAAAAAATTAGGAAAAATGGTTTAGGATGAAGAATAAGCTAAAAAAAGACCCCTCCTTGAGGAAGTGGGGTGTATTGAATTTTTTATCAGCTATCTTAATATCACCAGAGTGATCAAAAAATGTGCAGAACACCACACCTTAACTTTCAATGAATTTGGAAACAATACAATTTAAATACTGGAAGATATTTTTTCATAAGTATATGTCATTTAGAAATTTAAAGTACAAGCTCTGGAGGCAGAGTGAGCTATATGGTGGGTAACTAACTTCAAGGTTCAAAACCACCAGCCACTCTGTGGTAGAAAGATGAGGCTCTCTCATCTCAAAAGCTTACTATCTTGAAAACCTAAATGGTTCTACCTTGCCCAGTAGATTTGCTCAGAATTGGATTTGACTTGCCTGCAATGAGTTTGGTTGAATTTTTAGAATATATATATATGTATATATATATATACACACACATATATATGTATATATAGAGAGAGAATTTCTATAGTTATTAAATAGAAAAAAGATCTGATTTTATGGGCTGCAATATATTATATTCTGTATGTGTCCAATTGGTAAGCATTGTATTTTCTAAGTTAATCTGAACTTCTTAAGATACCCAAGATATGACAAATCTGATAATCTTATATTGAATATTATTATTGGTATAATGTGTAGTTTTCTTAGCATTTGTTCATCCACGTTCTATTAAATTATTCATTTTCAAATTACTGATAAACTGTGATACCATGTATCAGCTCATTGTATCTCATAATGTATCTTTCATCTCTTGAACTACAGAATGTAAGTGGGTTGTTAGTTATGGCATCTGCAATATAGTCTGAATTTCAATCCTTTAGGGAGTACCTCTTTAGTGTGTATCTCTTAATAGACCCTTATAGCATTTCTTTTTATGCTATTCTTTATTTCTCCTTAATGATCTTTCATTATTCTAATCCACAACTGTAGTTCTTAGTCTTACATTTCAATTATTTTGTAATTCTTCCCTTCTGTTGATAGATGATGTTGAGTCAGTTCTATTCACAGCAATGCAATTTTCCACCCAATAAAGCACCGCCCACTTCTGCAACATCTTCTTAACTATTCCTAGGTTGGATACCACTGTTGTAGGTAATCTGTCAATTCGTCTCATTCAGGGAATTTCTCTTCTTTTATCGACCCCATACTTTACTAGACACGATCAGACTAGTCTCTAAAAACTTGTGCAAATTATGAGACAATGTCCCTATCTTCACTTCAAAGGAACATACTGACTGCAATTTTTCCAAGACAAATTTGCTCATTCTTCTGATAGATCATGGCATATTGAATATTTCTGCCCAATCACTAAAGTGCTATTATTGGACTGAAGAAAAAATTAATATCAGTTTCTTGACATAATCACAATCCTAAAAAAGTGGATCACTGTTTTCTTTTCAATAAAAATAAGGCTTTAGAATTCAAAAGGCCTGATTTCTAAAAAATAGTTGAGCCAGAAAAGTATTATGTATCAGAAACATGTAAAAAAATCAGGAGCATGATATAGTGAGATAAAAGTGAATGTTAACATGATCTCTGGTCTGTTTAGTATTATGCATAGTAGAACAATAAAGCATAACACAATGGGATAACTCCACAAAATCATTTTTTTTCTTTTTGGCATCACTACCCAAGTGGGAGTAAGAGGCCCGGCCTTGCTCCTGGAGAACTGCTACTGGATTTGAACCGCCAACACTGTCCCGCACCCAACCACTATGCCACCAAGGCTCAACCCCAAAATCAAAAAATTTTAAAGCTATATATTTAATTTGTTTTATAAAACAACCTGTCACCTTCAAAGCCCTCTCTATTTCACTTAATATATTTGTCAAATCTGTGATTTCATTTTTGGAAACAGTTTTCAAACTCATTTGTTTAGATGGCTGACAGCACCTCCTTTGTCTATTTCTTCACCACTTCTCTGTCATCAGATCACTGTCCTTTCAGGTCTCGCTGCATTTGAGAAAGCAAAAAGAAGTCAGGTGTGCTGTCTGAAAGCACTGAGATGGCTGCATGAGCCTTCTCAATGCAGACGGTGCAGTGTTGTGGTGGCAAAACAGTCTGACCTGCTGAAACAAACTCCAAAAGCACTACTCCCCTCATAAATACCTTTGATTTAATCTGATAAGCTTTCTTTGATGTGAGGTAACAATGGCATCTTCCACTGGCCTGATTTATGTTTACTTTTGGGGTTGTAAGAATAATACCATGTTTGGGGCTGTTCTTTTAAAACAAGGCATGTTTGCAATCTATACTCTGTCCTGGTTAATTAGAACCTGCCGTGCATATTTTGCAGCAGCCCTGCTCATTTCCTGATCTTTTGTGAAATGCAGACAATGTACATATGTAAATATATGTATGCATAACAATAGGGGAATAGAACTATGTACATATATTTATATGTTAAGTATCAAAGTAGCAGAGGAACATTGGGCCCCTACTCACTGCTCTCTCAATGAAAGAACATTTTGTTCTAATAACCTGGCATTCTGTGGTACTCACCTTCCCGACACAATCACCAAAGACAAAATAGGTGCATAGTAAATGTGGTGAAGAAAGCTGATGGTGTCCAGCTATGAAAAGACATAGCTTATGGAGACTTAAAGGCTTGAAGCTAAACAACTGGCCATCTAGCAAGGAAACAAAAAAGTCCACATGAAAGAAGCACAGCAGCCTGTGTGATCATGAGGTGTTGTTAGAATCCGATATCAGTCATCAAAGACTCAGAACAACAACAAAAAATCATATCGATGTGAATTATGGGTAGTGCAGAGAACCAAAGCCCATCTGTAGACAATTGGACATTTCCTTACACAAGGGTCACAAGGAAGAGACAAGCCAGAGTTCAGTGTAACACTGATGAAACATACAATTTCCTCTAGTTCTTTAATTTCACCACCACGCCCACCCCTGCCCTATCATGTTCCCGATTCTCCCTTGAAAATCCAGCTAGACCATAGCATGTGTATACACAGGTACAGGTAAGAGCTGGAAACACAGATAAAATTCTCATGACCAATAATGAGCGTACTTATACCAAGAGGGTAAGAGGAAGGTGTGGGGAGAGAGAGAAGGGGGAATGAACCACAATGATCTAAATATAAACCCCTCCCTGAGGGACAGAAAAAAGAAAAGTGGGTGAAGGGAGACATTGGTCAGTGTAAGACATGAAAAAAAAATGGTAATTATATTTAAACTATCAAGGGTTTGTATGGGAAGGTAGGGAAAAATGAGGAGCTGATGTTAATGCATCAAGTAGAAAGAAAATGCTTTGAAAATGATGATGGGAACAAATGTACAAATGTTCTTGACACAATGGATAGATAGATGGATGCATTGTGATAAGAGCTGTATGAGCGCCCAACAAAATTATTTAAAAAAATTTCTGAACCGAACTCCAACATAGACCAGACCCCATCTCTTCACTGGTCCTTTGTCGATTGTCCAGCAAAAGCGCATGGATCTTATCCACATTTTGTCCCTTTTGGAAAATGACACAGGTCCAGATGGAGGTGTCATCAATTGACATTTCACTTTTTTTTTTGCAGCAAGAAAACCACTGTAATGAGCCCCGGTGGCGTAGTGGTTGTGCGCGGGACTGCGACCCACTGGAACGGAGGTTCAATTCCAGCAGTGGGGCTGGGCCTCCCACTCCCACCACCGGAGAGCAGTGATGCCCCCCACTCCCCCCCCCGCAAAAAAAAAAAGCAAGAAAACCACTGTGCAGTCCTTGTAAGCTGTGTTCAACATCACAACTGTTTCTGCAGCATTTTTCCTAAGCAGGAAACAAAATTTTACAGCTGCATGTTCTTCTTTAAATTAGCCATCACAAAAAATACGAGGCTCAATAGAAACAGTTTTTATTTTAAAATTCACTGTGAACAGAGAAAACTCTTAGAGATGCCACTGGGTTCACTAACTCACAGTGAATTGAAAGATGCTTGCCTAAGTGGAAAATCACAATATGAAAATTCCGCCCCACTGAGCTTTGACGCTTTTTCTTTATTTGTACCCACCTGCACACACCATGATCCTGTGTCCAAGAAGCAAGAAGTAATAGCAATTAGTTCTTTCACTTTTTTCAAATAATGTGGCCTCGAATAATGAGAGATATTATTATGTGCATGCTACCCTCTGACAGCATAGAGATCATTCTGTGGAAACATAACCACTTCGTAGTTAAGCTCTATCTTCTGGAAATAAATATTTTCTTTACTCTCACAATTGGAAAATGTTACTACTTCAACCTTGTTTATTTTCAAGGATGCACTGAGGGATACATGTGGTTGGTTGAGTGAATGAACTGCTTTTCTTTGTGTCTTTTAATGATTAAAAGCTTGTCTCACCGACAAGGGCTTATACATTTAGTGGGGGATATGGTGGAGAGTGAAAAAATTAAAAGACAAAGAAAGAATTGCCAGCTCCAAATTTTGTTCAAGCATTCTATTTTACACAAGCATGCATATATTTGTAGAATTCAAAAAAAAGACAATAGCTCATTACCCATTATTATTTGAATCAGAACATTTTACTCAGAAAATTGGTTCCTGTACTTCAATTCTTACCCTAAAATCTCTTGGCAAATAACATGATAGCAACCAATGAAACATTAATTCCTGTTTATAATAAATTTAATGAAATAGCATACATAAATGGCAATACACCTCACTCATGACTTTCAAGTCTATTCTATTTTGCCTCATCAGATTACTGCATATGATTTCTGAGTCTGTGAGTCTTTGTTTTTGTTTATAAACATCTACTATAGGCAAAAACATACCAAACTTATCAATAGTACAGATAAGTGCCTATTTACATTTATATGTTACCATTTCTAACCATTTGAAAAAAACTCTACAATGGCTTACAACACAATAAACAATATTTAAGTTATTGAATAGCAACAATAACAATAAAAAGAAAGACAGCATAAGCTCGATTGTGTCCTTGGTGTCTAGGATATAACTCAAGAAGAACAGAACAAACAAAAGAAACAAATTAGATAGGAAGGGGAAAAACAGGTTGTGTGTATAATGGAAGTCAATTGTGCTTTTTTTGGGGGGGTGGGCCGCACACATTAGGAATACTATCACAAATTCATTAAACAGAACCGGTCAAGAATTTTGTCACACACGGCAGAAAGTATGTACCCAATATTTGGAAAACTGGGGTGTATGGAAGAAGGGGAGGGGAGCGCACAGGGCAGGCAGAAGTGATACCCAGGTAAAAACACTATGAAATGCAATTCCCAATGCAGTATGGCTACATATCAGTGTTCCTCTGCTACATGACTTCTGATTAAATTTGTGCATGCATTCTTTCAAAACATGTAGGGTCAGAAGATAAAGTAGAAAAGGACCTGAACGCATGATATGCAACCTTTCATTTCATGCTGTAATAAACCTACTGCCTAAGGTCCTAGTTAGAGAGAACCAATACACAATGTCTGCCAGTCTTTATGGGAGCAGGCAGCCTAATTTGCTGGTGAATTTGAATCGTTGACCTTGACCTTGGAGTTAGCAATCCAATGCTTAACTAACAGTGCTCCTAAAATAAAACAAAAATAATAAAACTCACTGTAATCAAGTTAATTTCAATTTACATCAACCCTATAGAACAGAGCAGAACTGCCTCTATGGATTTTTGAGCCTCTAAATCTTTGTTTGTTTGTTTGTTTGTTTTGTTTGTTTTTGTTTTGGGGGCATCACTGCCCTCTAGTAGGAGGCCCAGCCTTGCTGCTGAATTTGAACCTCCAACCCAGTTGGCCACAGTACCACACACAACCACTATGCCACCGGGACTCAGCCTAGCCTGTAAATCTTTATAGAAGTAGAAAATTCCATCTTTATCCAGCAAAGGTGCTGGTGAGTTCATGCTACTGTCTCACTATTAGCATCCAAGTTGTAAGTCCCCTAATATTATATCATAATTATACATCTTGATTGATGCTTGCAAAAATTAGCACATCCGTAACCATCACCCAATCAAGAAATAGAATGTGACCAGCACTTCAGAAAATTTCCCCTATTTCTTCCTACTCATTACTCATTGTCCACAGTTCTGAATTAGGTATCATATTATTGGTTTTATTCATTTTTAATTCTTTTGTGTAATTATAGCATGTATTTTAAGATGGATACCTTTTTCTTAATGCAATATCTGTGATATCCATTTGTATCTTCTCATACTCTAGAACTTCATTTGATATTCCACAATTTATATAGCCATAATTTCACAGAATGTACTTCACTGCTACCCAAGACTCCCAATATGCTATCAAAAGGATAGAATGATCAAACTTACTTTCAGAATAATATTATGAAATCTTTTATGTTTTCATCAAGCAGCACTGGGTTGATATTTGCATTGAAAATGCACTTTGTGACCTGATGTGAACCTAACCCATAATGCTCCTGATTTCTTTTCTTTTTTTTTAATTTAAAAAAAAAATTTTTTTTTAGGCATCACTGCCCTGGTGGTGGGAGTAGGAGGCCCAACCTTTGCTCCTGTGAGTGGGAATTGAACCTCCATCCCAGTGGGCCACAGTCCCGTGCACAACCACTACGCTACCGGGGCTCAGCCTCTAAGATTTCTTATTTCACCAAGTTGACATAATAGTCTTAAATATATGTGGATCTCATATGCATTTTAAAACGCGTGATACACTACTAAGAGAATCAACAAAGAAACCTACAAGTGAACGTGGACATCTCAACACACATCTAAAATTAATGCGTACAATATATATATATAAAATAAGTAAATAGGAATATATAATATACACATCATTTTATCAACCAATTTATTTAACTAATATTTTATACCATCAACATCAAACTCAATGCCATCGAGTCACTGACAGCTCACAGCGACCCTGTAGGATTGGGTAGACTAGCTCTTGTAGGTTTTGGAGACTATCGCTATTTACAGCAGTAGACAGCCTGGTCTTTCTCCTGAAGGGCAGCTGGTTATTTTGAACGGTTGACCGTGCAATTTGCAGTCAGCCACTATACCACCAGCGATCCTTTTTATATACAACCCTCAAGACAAAACCAGAAGAAATTAAATTTATAAGTGCAAATATTTATCAAGATAGAACAAAACCTTCC
The DNA here is from genome assembly GCA_004026705.1 of Nesogale talazaci. Taxonomy (NCBI): domain Eukaryota; kingdom Metazoa; phylum Chordata; class Mammalia; order Afrosoricida; family Tenrecidae; genus Nesogale; species Nesogale talazaci. The sequence goes on from PVJH01007640.1 coordinate 74,181, forward strand.
CTCTCATAAATAAGAAAGAGGTGGGTAAATCAAGATGAAGATGAGGGAAAACACTGGAAGAAGTTCACGCATTAAAATCATTCATGTTAAATACTCTTACATACACAATTTGCAATAGAAGTAATCCAGCTGATGGTGGATATGCATGCTGAATGAGTGTGGGAGATAAAATGGTGAAATACCTAAGAATTAAAGGAGAAGAAAAGAGAAAAGTAGTAGAAGAAGAAGATTACTCAATAATACTCTTGTTTTGTTCAACAATCATAAAAGAAATATTATATAATCTCTCTATTAAATCTATAAAATATTTTATCACTAGAGTAATACGAAGAGGCATGTGTTAGAGGAAAACACTAGGAGAAAAATGTTCTAAACAGGGGAGTGTGTGAGGGGAAATGCACTATATTTTAGTGTTTTGTTTTAAGTCTCAAATAATTTTAAAATATCTCTAACCAAAATGGGGTTAAATCAGGTATCAACAAATTAGACATCTGCAAAATACTGGTAAATTTAAAACAAAACTGTAGTGAATATTTCATTTCTACAAAAAAAAATGAAGTAGATATATCTATTCTTGTGCTCCCTACTAAGTAGACAAAAAATTCTAAACATTGTATATAAAGCAAATATAGTAAGACTCTGAAAGGTGCAAAGCAATCAGCTCAAGGTGTCAGATGATGAGTTCCCTGGTTTTCTATTTCTGGATTCATGTATACCGGTCACCCAGCTGAAGAAGCTGGCAACCAAAAATGCTATACACAGCCTTGAAATTACAACTGAAATACATGCACAAATAGTTGTTTATTTGTTTTTAACTTTTGGTTATCAACCTTAAGCTTTAGAGAAACACAGTCATTCTTGTATCAATACACACACAAATTTGTAGAGGAATTCCATTATTTTTTTCATTTCCTTTTTCTAAGCACAATATAAATTAGTTGGTTTTCTGTTTCAATTATAACTCAAGTAACAATGTACACAATTCAAAACACATCTCTTTATGTTCTCTTGGAGCAAAATTTTTTTTCTGAACTGATTAGTCAATGATAGTAAGAATTCTGTAAGAGACTTCAGGGAAAGCTTCCATATTCTTTCATACAATGTCTCACAAATTTGCTGCATTCCATCTGTGTACTTGCAAAGGAGATTAAGACCCAAAGAAAAACTTGGACAGCAAAGTTAATTGTATGATCAAGTTCTAGCCAACGATCTGTATAGGGGTTTGAATGGTGCCCTTTACAGATTCATATTCACTGGGACTTGTAAACATGATCTTACATGGAAATAAAAATTCTGCCAATGTAATCAAATTAAAGTGTACATGATTGAAGTGTACCACAAATTCAATGACTGGAATATTTATAACAAGAGAAATTTTGACATACAAATTTGGACTCAGAGGGCTGAGCCCCGGTGGCGCCGTGGGACTGCGGCCCACTGGGACGGAGGTTCAATTCCAGCAGTGGGGCGGGGCCTCCTACTCCCACTGCTGGAGAGGAATCATGCCCCCAAAAAAACCAAACAAGCAAAAAAAAATTTTGGACTTAGAAACACATATGGGAAGAAAGTCATGAAAAGTGATGCTGCTATAAATTTATAAACCAAAGAACACAAAAATTACCAACAACATCAGAAAGCAGGATAGACACATGAAACAGATTGTTCCTCATAGCCTCCAGAGGAACCAATCCTGCTGACAACTTGATTTTAGAAATTAATACAATCTTTAAAGGGAATTCTGTAGGAGGTACCAGAGAGAGTTTCAGTGCTGCTTTGATCAAAAGTCTCACATGTTGTTCCTGTTGCCCTTCTGTCTACTTACAAAACAGACTGATACCTAGAGGAGCATCTTGGAAACAAAATGCCCTCTGCAAATACTTAAGTCCCTACTAGTTGCTTGCTTTTAAATTATTGGCATCCAAATGTATTCATAATACAATAATTTATTCATCCTGTTTTGAATCATTAATGATTTTCCTGATTTATAAAAAAAGAGTGCCATATTCACTTCTTGATCATTTTGGGGGTGTAATATTTTGTTCTCCATTTTTTAAAATTTTGTATTTCCATTAATTTTCTGTCCTTAAAAAACACCCATTTCTGTGCTTATCCCTCAGGTATCTTGTTTTCAACTAAAGGATAGCACTATATCTAAAATTATTTTATGGATTATATATGTAGGGTTACTTTATTACAATTCAATGTATATTTGGCACATCATTCTAGAGATTTTAAAAATATCTCCTTCTTACAATCGCATCCTCAATGGCAGAAATAATGGTAGGAATTAGCATACATGTCCCTACCATATATATATAAATCTTAGTTTACCTCAAATTTTAATGTGACTAATCTGGGTGATTAATGGGATATCTTACCACTAAGAATTTATAATCTAAAAGCTTTGATCATTACCGTGAATGACATTTGTCTCTCATATATTCCTACATTCCTCTTATTAATATTTCTTCTACTAAAAGATATTGTGACTTCTCTTACACTAGTTTTTAAACTAAGCAAACTGACAATACATCTTGAAGAGCTGCATTGTATGAATTATCATTAAGATGTTCCCAAAATAATTCGAAAATTGAGCACTGACTTCATTCTTCTGATTTCAGAAATTCTCAAGAGACTGGATAGTAGTCAGAACTGACTCGATGGCATTTGGTTTGGTTTGGTTGGGGAAATCTTAAACTTCCAAAAACATGCATGTCAAAAAAGAAAGAAAAATAAAACACCCCTCATTTCCATCAAATTGATTCCAACACCTGGCAACTTTACAGTGCTTCCCCTGTACGTTTCTAAAGACTGGTTCTTGATAGCAGTAAAAATCCCTTCTTTCTCCCATGAAGAGGCTGATTGCTTACATTTGTTGACCTTGTGTTGAGCAGCCTGACACAGAACCATTATGCTGCCAGGACTCCATTATTTGACCTAAAGAATAGCAAGGTTTTAAATAAACCAAAATTTGTTGAGTGTATGAAAATTCCAGCTGTCATGTTTTCCTTAAGCTACAATTAATTTGTATCAGGAAAAGTTTGCTCTGTACTAGAGAAGCAAAAAATATTTTTAAAAACATGAAAATATTTCAAAAAGCAGTAGGAAGAATCTATGAGATATACCATCATATTTTCAAATAAGATATAGATTAGTCTATCATCTTATCCATTATCAAACTTTACTACTGTCAAGGACATGGGTAATTATGAGAAATGGAAGAGTCATTGAGAACTCCAGGACCATAAATAGCACTCATCAAGTCCTGTATTTGTGCTAAGAAATGTACCAGACACATAACTAATAGATGTACTATCAGCAATGCCTATACAGCATAACTTTTACAAAAGAGAGTTATGTTACTAATAAAGTATTGTCATTTGTATTCTGGTCATTCTTAGGGTTGCATGACATTTTTGAGGAGGGTATACCAGGTTTATTTACAATAAACAATATAAACAGATAGTGTTAAACTTGCTGAAACCAATAACCAAATAAACACTTTCTCACAGTCAGTATGATGCATTTCAGAAGTGTAGTCACTAGCATGTTTTACAGGATACTTAGACTTGAGAAGGTTATGTTTTTTCCAAGTATTGAGAAGGCTAACAATGGTCTGCAGGTTTACTGCTAGCTGTTCTGTAGCTTAAATAACCATGGTATTTAGAACATTTAGAATGATATCTATGACACATTACCATTACATAAATTAAAACACGTGTACAGGATATACTTGTTTTAAAATAATCTCACAAAATATGTCCAAATTCAATATTATAGTCATTTCTCAATGTGAGGAAAGAAATGGAAATACAGAAAAAGCACACAGAAAATAAATAAATAAAATGAGATAATATGAACTAAGAAAAATTGTTACTTAAGCATATTGTGTTTGACTGGGTTCTTTAGAGAAACAAAACCAGGATAATATATATAAAACCAGCAATATATATATATACACACACACGATATAGATATAGATATAAACATTATATGAGTGTATATATATATATGATATAAACAGCTAATTAGACTACAGTGCAGCACAGACAGCTCAGCTAACTCATTTCCATGAGACAGTTAATATATTGGTAGTCCTTCAATTCATAAGGGCTTCTGGGTGTAATTCAAGGAAGCAAACAGCTGAGTCTTCTGTAATTCAATGCAGGCAGTCGGGCCACAAGCAATAAACAGCAGGGTGGGTCACCAGCAGTCAGCCAGCTGACAGGTTCTGCAGTCCCCAGCCCAAGTGATGCATACACAAGCAGTTCAGCAAAGCAGGTCTCGAAGGAACCTCAGTCTACAGAAACACAATCCATGGGTTGGTTGTTCCACAGGTAGCGTACCTCGCAAGTTGGGGCAGAAAACTAACTAAGGCAGTTGTACACTGGTCTGATCATCAGAGGGCAAGAGAGAATGATGAGGATCACCAAGTCATTTATCTCTTTGCCCTTCAGTTAATATGCAACTTTATTAATCCCACATGTGTTTATTGGCCAGGTTGGCATAATAAACTTACCCATCAAATATATGGAAGTTTAATTTCAACTTTAAACATATATTTTAATAATAATAGATGCCAAACATGAAATCTTGAACTGAATTCTTTTTCATATTGTGGTTTATCTCAGATGTATTCTATCCTTGGAGATAATGCTCTTGAATTTTTGTTATATGTTTTTGTTGTTTCTCAGTATATGACACCCTGAATTGACGAACCTATAGAGACAGCAAGAAAATTTAGGTTTTTGAGGGGTACTGTGAGGACAGAGTTAAACAGGAGCTACTGATAACAAGTAATTTAAGAAGAAATAGAATATTCAGAAATCTGTATTAACTCTTAATACAATGATTTTGCAAAAAAATGAAAGCATTATATAGCGTATAGGTGGTAGGTGCTATTTAATTCAGGGGCTTCCTATTTTTCACTGACCCTAAAATATATTCATCTTCTATGACACCATTGGAATTTGAAACACTTGGGGCACAGCATCTAATACCATAGCAACAAAAGCCAACAAAGTTGGACAAACTCATAGAGTGAGAAAGGAAACTTTAGATAGTAACAATTATTTTTAAAATCTCATCTATGTAACACTAAGTAGAAATAATATAACACTATGAGAAAATAAGTTACAAGTAATTTTAGAAAATATTTAAATAGAACTTTTAAAAAATAACATTCAAAATTTCACAGATTTGTTTCTTCAAAGTATTTATTATGTCTTCAACATGACGTTTGCCACTGAAAATATCATACAAACGAAAAAGAAAAGGACTATAACATCTCAGGAATTCCTTTCCAGTGCATTAAGGATGTTGGAGCTGTCCCTTTGGTGATAACACATGAAAGAGAGATTATCAGCAATGAAGTAAAAAGAGACAAGTTCCTTAAAGGCACTCTCAGCAAATTGGAAGAGAGGAATGGACTACCTCTCTTCCTTGTGTATTTACATGTACACTGTTGATTTCTTCCACCAGAGGAATGAATTAGAAAAGCAGAAGCTTCTTTATCTCATCCATTTCCATACGTAAGTATCCAGCATTCTGTTGAACTGTGTCTTAAACATTGTTTTTCTTTTTCAGATTCCAGTTCTAAGTAATGGTGAAATCATATGTAATCGAGTAGAACTTTTCTCTACAGGGTTTTCATTGACTGATATTTTGCAAGAAGATTGCCAGGCATTTTGTTTTGTTTGTTTTGTTTTTCAAGGGCAAATCTGAATGATCTTGAATGTCACACCTTTCAGATAGGAACTATGCAAGTTAATAGCTTGAACAACCCAGGCATTTCAGACAGGTCTTTAGCAGTGCACACTTCATAAGTAAGGAAAACATCTGGAAGGGAACCACTAGAACATGAGCTCTGAGATATTAGAAAATCTGTAGCTTATTTCTTAACCATTTGCTCCATGTAAATTCAAATGTAACCTAAGTTACTATGAGAATGCGGTAATGGACAAGAAATATTCTGATTCATATCATCTTTCCTTAAACAGATGATGCAGTCTGGTAATATTTTAAAAATATTTTCCTCAGGTCAAAGAATTGCAAGAATAATTCTACCATCTCCTAACTTGCATAACTGAGCATAGTGAATTCAGATTGCCAATTCCTTTAAATTTTCTGTTGAATCACTTCCAGCATGAATGCCAGAGATGGTTGATCTATACATATATATGAATGCAATTCTTCCAGTTACTGAAATTAAAGTTCTTTTACCAGAAGAGTGTTCCTTCCTGTCTATTTAAGGCTGACAACAGCATTTGTCTTTAGTCATGCGGAGATGCCTGATAGCTCACTTTTAACTATCACACACTTCACAGTCTTGAAGTTTTAATACAATAGATCAAATTTATCTTGAAAGGTTCTCCCTTCCCCCACTTCACTTCCCCTGCGACACCTGTTTGTTGATAATGGAGAGAGAGTAGAGAACAGTATTAACTCACAACATAAATTAGCATGGAATATTTTCTTCTGTATTAAGATATATAAAAGCTTCCCACTTAATGGAAAATTCAAAAGAGCACAGAGTAAGTTGCTGGTCACCATGTGGTTTCAAAACCATGACTGTGGTTTTCTCTGACATACTGAAGATACCCTACTGTGCTAAGGGCGAGGCCGGTGCCTGTGAAGCACAGAGAGTAAACACACCCAAACACATGCATTGCAAGGACTAGTGATCAAGTCACTGGAGGCTGAAATCATGGTTTTGCAGTTAGATCTGAGTTCTCCTCCTGCCTTACTATGGAATCATGAACATGACACTTAGCCAGATTGTGCTTCATTTGTCTAAGCTATCAAATAATAATAACTTCTGTATGAAACTATATTGTTTTTATAAAGATTAAAATAGTTAATTCAAAAAACTATACTTAATTTATGTAAAACCATTAAACAAACTTTTCCTGAGACTGAGAAGACTTGGATTATTGTATGTATATATTTTACATTCATTTTCACTATATTTTTATTTGTAATGAAGTAGTATCTATTTATGCCATCCCTACAGTTCAGAATATATACACATACAGAGAGAGAGAAAGAAGAGTACATATTCACATATTGGAAGCAAAAGTCCAATTGTAATATTAATATTAACATGGCATTAGAGATTTTACTCGCAATATATGAATACATATAATAGCCATATATCATAAAGAAATATAATTTTCACATAAAAGAAAGTTTTAGTTACTAAGAGAAAATGCTTTTGAAAACATATGTTTTTTAGCTAGCTTGACCATATAACATCATCCCAACCAGGACCGTTTGAGAGGAAAATGTGTGCGCTTTTAATAGTCACTCCAAGAGAACCAATGTGAATAAAGACTATACCAAACAAATGAGAAACTGTTGGCACCCAAATCAAAAAGCCCACAAAAATGGTAAGTGAAAAGTCCACACTTTCCTTTTCCAATGATAAAGATACAGTTTTAAAAACCACCTTATCACTACATTTTCCTTTGTGGTGAAATTGTATCATCTACTTAGGCCATTTGTGCAGCTCAGGTTGAATTTGTCACTCTGATGGAATAATTGATTTTTTTTCAGATTTTAAAATTTATTATTATACAGAATGCTTTGTACCTCACAGTTAAAAACAACTGTTCTAAACTTTCAAGTGCTCCTAAGACATAGCTTCCGGGATTTAGTGTGAATCACATCGTTTGAGGCGTTTGTTCAGCTGTCTGTTGAATCCCCTGAAACTAATTCTTAGTCTATATTAATGTCTCAGTCCCAGGAAACCTCAGCCTATTCTCTCCTATAATTAATCTTGCAGGTACAGCCTTGACATTATTGGTTCACCAACAGAGCAGAACTGCCTCAGCTATCAATAATAATTCCACACATTAGGATGAGGCCTACATATGAGGCACAGAGGTAACCAAATATGCACCATCGCCTGTGTTCCTCTACAGTTGAAGGGAGACTCTGCAATTGAAACCAGTTGTTTTGGTGGCTGGGTAATTTGTAATAGAAGGGTCTTGGTGTTACTAATTGTTTTGCTTTATGCTTTTCTCCAAATGTAGCCACTGCTTGGCACAATGGGAGTGATTGTCTGTTTACTGAATCTTAATATTGAGGCTGTTACAAATTGTCTTGCACAGATGGTGGGAGCTTTTCAGATGGAGAGAGGCAGGGAATTTATTACTCAATATTTCTGTATTACTGATTGGGACGTGAGGAGCATAGACAATCTGTCCGACTGCAGGGCTGGCTGCATCGTTGTTTCCCTCTGCAAAATGATGGCTGGCTCTAGACGTTTTTCTCATTTTGTATAGATAGCAGCTGTGTAATTTCAAGCAGAATGTTTGCTTTGATCCCCCTTCCTTTAATTGAAATCTGCAATTATGAGATTTGTTTCTTTTATGTTTGTGAGTTTATTGGTTTAATCTACAAAATGTGCTGTCTTGCTGTCTTACACAGTTAAAGGCTATAGCACAGTTGGGACTTAAATGACAAACATTGGAGGGAGGAGCTTTTGTTTTTTCTTGTTTTTGTTTTTGTTTTTTGCCTTTTGTTTTGGCTCGGCAAATAAACCACTACAGATTCCTCTTTTCAGATAACAGGTCATATGACCACTAAATAAATCATCCTTTTGCTGAATAGAAAACTATACCTTTGGGGAGTGTGCGCTTGTGTGGGTGTGTGTGCACCCACACACAAGTAGACAATAGCACGTGCATACATGTGCATTCTGGTACATATGTGGATGTTTTATATGATTACTCTCATTACTATAAATGCACAAAGTTTATGTGTATATGTGTATGTGCATTATCATGGCCAGTTGCATTTATTGCCTATCTGTAGTATTAGAACATTTTAGTGTGAGAGGATTATGAGGTAGATATATGTACATAAGAAAAGAATTGTTGTCTCAGATAATTTCACATCAATAACTTCTATAGATTCTATCAATGTACTCTGTGCTGGAAAACAAGCTGAAATATTCACCATGTGGAAAATCCCTGATGTTTCCCATTCTTTCCTTTTGGAATAGAAAAAAAAGAAAATAGCAAGTTGAGAAGAATGGATTGCCTATCAAACTTGCAGTTGTCCAGTTTTGCATGAATCAGATATATGTTTAAAGACATTTTTGCTAATATTCAATGTATTGTAATCATTTTCTGGCATAATATGGTGAAGCATAGCTTAGAATTCTGGTCTGTACCTTTAGAGAGGAAATCACAGAATAACAGCTCCTAAAAACCATCTCCAGAAGTTGGTTTATTTGTATGTGAATTGCAACTTTCCTAAGTGTCGCTTCCATCTACCCCAACAAGGTGAATTACTTTAGCAGCTTTGGTATCATATGCACTTCTCTTTCATATGGCCAGGAATATTAACTGCTATAGATACAAAACAAATAATTCTCCACTCATTTTTTGCATATTTTAAGGACTCTATTTTTGGGGTTGGGGATGGGAACAATGCAATATAAAAAGAGGTTTTACAATTCATTATGTGAAATCCAGGTTATTATGTGGAGAGATATATAATTGTGATATAAATAACTTGTATGGGCAATTTATTTTGAAATCCAAAAATACATGGATTATTCCTCAAATTCCAGTGTGGTAGTTGTAGGATTATAAAATAGGGGGGAGAAATTGCCTTACAATAACAAAGCTGATGGTGTCTGGCTATCAAAAGATATAGAATCTGGGTTCTTAAAGACTTGAAGATAAACAAGTGACCATCTAGTTCAGAAGCAACAAAGCCCACATGGAAGAAGCACACAAGTGTGTGTGATAATGAGGTGCCAATAGGGTCAGATATCAGGCATCTAAGACTCAGAATAAAACCATACCCATGGTGACTGTGGTTGGGGTGGGGGCATAGAGTGGAAACCCAATATAGACCATTGAATATCCCCTTACAGAGGGATCACAAGAAAGAGAGGAGCCACTCAGTGTGCAGTATAGTACTGATGAAACATAAATTTTTCCCATATCGCTTTGGTGCTTTCTTCCCCCGAGTTTCATGACCTCCACTACCTTGCAAATCAGATTAGAGCAGAACATGCACACTGCTACAGACAAAAGCCTCTCTGGGAATCCAAGAAAGATAACCCCCTCAGGGCCAACAAGGAGAGTAGAGATATCAGGAGGAGTAGGGGAAGGTGGGGGGGAGACAGGGGAAACGGATCATAAGAATAAACAGGGGGCCTGAGTCCAAATTGCATAGTGGTTGTGTGTGGGACTGCGTCCCACAGGGTTGGCGGTGCAAATCCAGCAGCATCTCTCCAGGAGCAACCCTGGGCTCCTACTCCCCCTGGGGGCAGGGATGCACACACACATACAAAGAATCAACAGGGAGACAAATAATGGAAAAGTGGGTGAGGGGTGATGGAGAGTGATGTAAGATATGGAAAAAATAAGCTATATCTTGTCTAGAGTTCGTGAGTGACAGTGGGCAGGGAAGGAGGGGAAAAAAACTGAGAGTTGACATCAGGGGCTCAAGTGGGAAGATAATGCTTTGAAAGGGATGATGGCAGCACATGTGCAAATGTACTAGACATACTGGAGGGATGTATGGAGTGTGATAAGAGACACAAGTGTCCCCACCAGAGACATTCAATAAAACACCTTTCATAGACTTTCCCAATGGCCTCACTGTCATCCTTAGAAAAGTGACAGGACTTTCTCCCTGCTCCTTCTTCCTAGTCATCATTTAATTGAATACCCACTCTTCCAGTAATATATTTAGAACAAAAAACCTTTTAAGGTAGTTTCAGATATTGGCAATTTATGCATGAAAAACTGAGTCTAATGGAGGTGATGCAACTTGCTCAGGATTACTGATGATGAGAAAAAAAGCAGACAATCTATAGCCAGATCCCCTATGATTTCGTGATACCTCTAACTCAAAAGATATTTTCTTGCACCGTTCCCCCCACCACCCCAGCATACTTAATGACTAAAATTTAGCACCGATCTCTGAGATGTGAGATACGTTATGTGTCCAGGAGAGATATAGAAAATGTAAAATCAATAATAACCTTAAGAGTGCATGGGAAATGAATAAAAAGGTAAAAAGTCGTGTGGTCTATAGGCAAAAAAGAAAGGGAGATCAGTAACCTGCAAGGCAAGAAGCAATGAAGATGAAGCAACTCTTTCACAATGTTTTAGAAGCAAATGCAACTCAAAAATGAACAAGAAAAAGGAGTAAAGCACTAGCTTTCTTTGAGTCTTGCTCACATTCCCCATGCCTACATGCAGATTATAGATTGTTGTTGTTTTTTCCATTAAGGATAGGGTTTAAAAGATAACATCAAGATAATGATTAAGAGTTTAGGGATAGAGTTACAGTTAAGGTAATGTTTGAGGTTAGAGTTTGTGTTAGGTCAGGTTAGGGTTAGGATCAGGGTGAAGGTTAGAGTTAAGGTCAAGGATAAAGTTAGGGCTAGAATTCGTATGAGGTTTGCAGGTAAGATTAGGGTAGGTTAGGGATTGAGTTGATAACACTTGTAATATTTAGGAGAAAAGGGTTAGAGTTACAGTTAGGGTGATTTTATGACTAAGGTTACTATTAGGGTTAGAGTAAGGGTTTGTGTTTTGTTTAGGGTTAGGATTAGGGTTTGTGTTAGGATTGGTTAAGAATTTCCATTGGGTTTTATTTGTGGGAGAAATTATCAACTTTTTTGAGGCCTATAGATATAAGTTCCATAAAGAAGTTTATACAGTAGCATTGCTCTACACTTTACTCTATTCACACCATTAGAAGAAATATTTTCTTCTCAGGGCTCATAATACAGGGTACTTCCACATCATTCCTTGAGAACACAGCTAAAAAAGAACTTTATAAATTGTTTGCCCCCAAATTTCCTTGTAGAAGCCTAGGTACTACTGTGGTTAAGTGTTTGGTGGACAAACCCAACCAATCACTGTAGAAAGATGGGGCCATCAGTTTCTATACCCATTTGCAGCCTCGGGAGCACGAAAGGGCAAATAGACTCAGTTCTGTTGGACACAAGGCAATGGGAATGGACTGGATGTCAAGTGTTTGTGTAGTTTGTGTTCACTTCCTTCTCCTGGGCAGTGAATTTGTAATTTGGGGAAGGCGAGAGACAAAACACATCGATTTGTGTCCCAGTTACTACCCTTTTGGAAGACCAGACAATTCTCACTTGATTTATTTTCAATACTTTCATTTAATGAGTTTACCAGGACAGGCTCTGTTCCTTACTACAAGATATCCAGTGAGACAGATATATTTTCTGTTCAAGAATACATTGATTATCTGGCCACATTGTCTAATTCCACATTACTATGAAAGTAGTCATCTTTCTGAGTTTTGTATATTTTTCTAAAGAACTGTAAGCCTGCCTTATAATGGTCTCAAATATTAACACATACATGTATTTATCTATTTCACTTTTAAGAAGTATCCAATACATTTCAAGATCACTATTGATCTTTGGTTATTTTTAAATTATAAATTTGATAAAATTAAATTTTCGTACTAATTAAGTTATAAAATAAGAAATATTCTTGTTCACATCCTAGCATGTAATTATAGATGATATTTTGTGATTGAGCATCAGTCAATGATGACTCTTCTAGCCAGAATTCCTTATGTGATATAGTTCTCTACTCTCTAGGCCTATGGTTATTATCCTCTTTTGAGGGTGTTCTCTACTGTACTAATGTACAGAATTAGGATGAGATTAATACCTTGAATTTAGTAGACAATGTGAACAAAGTCAAATCATTGTCCGTGAGATATCTTTAGGCACTATCTTAGTGTTGTTGTTGTTGTTTGGTAACTTTAAGTCCCTGCGACTTAAACACTGCCCAGTTGTGCATAATCTTCACAATGGCTTCCATGTTTGATCCTGTTGTGGAAGCACCTGTGTCAACCCATATCCTTAAGGGCCTCCCTGGCTTTCTCTGCCCCTCTACTTTACTATGCATAATGTCTTTCTCCAGGGACTGGTCTCTCTGAAATTATACTCTGAGCAAATAAGATGAAATTTTGCCACCCTTGCTTCTAAGGAGCACTTTGGCTGTACTTATTGCAAAGCATATCGATGTATCCTTTTGACAGTTCATGGTAATTTCAATATTCACATTCAGTACCACACTTCAATTATATTGATAGTTCATCTATTTACTTTATTCAATGTCCAACTTTCACCTGTCTATGAGATGATTGAAAATATCATTTCTTGGAGGGAAAAAAAGAAAGAAAATATCATTGCTTTAATGAGACACACATTAGTCCTAAGATAGCATCCTTGCTTTTCAACACTCTAAATAAATCTTGTGGTGAAGAAAGCTGATGGTGCCCAACTATCAAAAGATACAGGGTCTGGGGTCTTAAAGGCTTGAGAGTAACAAGTGGCCATCCAGATTAGAAGCAACAAAGTACAGAAGAAAGAAGCTTGCCATCCTGTTTGACCATTTGAAGGCATCAGGTATTAGGCAACAAGAACTAAAAATTATATCATTATAAATGAGGGAAAGTACAGATTGCACACATAAAACTCATCTGTAGATAGCATGCAATGAGGAGAGGAACCAACCAGCATACAATGTAGCAACAATGAAAAATGAAACTTTCCTCTAGTTCTTCAGTGCTTCCCCCACCCCCACCATCATGATCTCAATTCCATCTTACAAATCCTGCTAGACCAGAGAATTTACACTGGTACAGAATGGAAGCTGAAACATAGGAAATCCAGGACAGATGATCCCTTCAGGACCAGTGGTGAGAGGGCAATGCCAGGAGGATAGAGGGGAGTTGGAGTAGAAAGGGGGAACCTATTATAAGGCTCTACATATAACCTCCTCCCTGGGGTATTAAAAACAGGGAACTGGGTGATGGGACATTGGACAGTGTAGGATATGACAAAATAATAATATTTTATAAATTATTAAAGGTTCATGGTGGGGGGCAGGAAGGGGAAAGGAGGAGCTGATATTAAGTCAAAAGCAGATGTTTTGAGAATAATGATGGCAACAAATATATGAATGTGCTTGGCATACAATGGATAGTTGGATGGATTGTGATGAGTTGTATGAGCACTCAATAAAATTATAAAAAAGAAGTCTTGTGCAGGAAAAAAATTAAAATCCTTTTATTGGGGGCTCATGCAACTCATATCACAGTCCATACCTAGATCCACTGTAGTGTCCATCACATTTGTATCTCTGTTTCCCTCATCATTCTCATAACATTTGCTTTCTATTTAAGCCGTTGGCATTAGCTCCTCATTTTTCCCCTTCCTCCCTACTCTCCCTCATAAATTCTGGATAATTTATAAATTGTTATTACTTTGCCATTTGTTATTACTTTTCCTGATGTCATTGACATCTCATGATCACACAGGCTACTGTGCTTCCTCCATGTGGACTTTGTTGCTTCTAAACTAGATGGCCACTGTTTACTTTCAAGCCTTTAAAACCCCAGATGCTGTATCTTTTGAAATTCAGGCACCAACAGTTTTCTTCAGCACTTTTGTCTTCAGTGATCCTATCAGGAAGGTGAGCATCATGGTATCCCAATTTAATAAAAAAAAAGTGTTCTTGCATTGTGGAAATACTTGACTGGAGACTCAATGTCGATCTACTGCCTTAATACTGAACCTATAAACATGTGCACATAAATCTCTTTCTCCATCATCATATATAAATATATTTAACTATGTACTTGCCTATATTTACATATCTAAAAATGCCCATAACTTCCTATTACTTTCCTCTATGTCCTTTTATTTCCCTTTTGTCCCACGATCGTGCTCAACCTTCATTTGTGTTTCAGTAATTTCTCTTGGTTACCCTATCCTTGATCAATCCCTACCAGGCCTATGACACCCTCCTTTCCACTGATTTGGAACACTTGTTGTCCCCTTGTCTCTGGGTTGGTCAACACCACCTCCTTCCCTCCACATCCTTCTCTCCCATAAATCAGTCCCATCAATTTCTCCTCCAGACTGATCATCCAGCCTATTTTATCTAGATGGTAATTTTGCAGTCTATTTTGCAGAGATGGTAATATGCACAAAAAAAAACATGACATAGCAAGATGAAGCAACAAAGAAAATGAAACGATGACTACACGTTAAAAAGCAATGTCCAGAAAGTATATATAAATAAATAAATATAGTAAGAATGAAGCAAAACATGTAAATCGTTCAAGGTTTGTTTGTTGACCTCTAGGAGTGTCCTCCAGTTGAATCAGATGGGGTTCCATGCCCTGGCCCCAAAATACATCCTCGGCACTCTCTCAAGACCTCCACATTCTGCTCCCTCCCCACTGCCCTGCTGTTTTCCTGCACCTCCTTGCTGTTTCCCTCTGTGTGGTGGAGTCTGACTTTTTGCAATCTCCACACTGTGTCTCCAGTGCTGTCCCATGTAGGCCATCGATCAGCAAGGAACATTATGTCTCATAGTGGAGTGGGCCATCTGGTCCTCTCATTGTTTTTGTTGCTCTGAGTGGAGAAAGCATCCGAAAGACTTGATGAGCCAAGATGCACTATACTCTCCATTGCTCCCATGTGCTTTGATCAGAAATGTCCCTCTTTGCAGAGCTTCAGTGCTATCCTCTAAAGTAAATTCTCCTGGGGGGAGGTGTGGATGTCTACATGGTTAGGATTGGGGCTGGCTTCTCAGACCCCTACACTGGCTCTCTGCTCCATGCCCTCACACTGCATTCATGTCCTAGAACACAGGTTTAAGTCTGGTCCCTCTTTACCTGTGGAGCTATAAGCAATACTTTCCTCTTGGGTGAGTAAGTGCCTGTTCCACCCTACATATTGCTCTCCCCCCTCCTTTTTAGTTGGCTACCATAGGTAGCCATGGACTTATTCTGGCCCCTGCCATATCAACTGGACCTCACCTGATTAATTCTTATATGCAGTAGCCTTTTCCCTATGCCTCTTTTACACTTTTTAAAAAGTTCCTTCAGCAGACTCAGGCTGTGCTTGTTCTTTTGCAGTTGACTTATTTGACTTTAGAACTTGATTTCCTCAAGTTCTTCCCATGCAGCGATGTGCTTCATGCGTTGATCACTGATTTTCTGTGATGCATAGCGTTCCATTGTATGTATTTACCACAGTTTTTTAATCCATTCATCCTTTACTGGAAACTTGGGTTGTTTTCTACTCCTTGCAATTGTAAACTGTTGCAATGAACATTGAAGCATAGATGTCTGGTAGTGGTTGTTTCTTGCTTCTTCTGGGTATATTCCCAGGAGGGGGGGGGGGTGCTGGGTCATATGGTAGCTCAATTTCCAGTTTTTCCATTAATTTAAGAAGCATGGTGGTTTTCGTATCAGGATAGCAATGCACTTATATAGTGCCTTGTGGAGAACTGGCATCTTTACTAAATTGAATTTTCCAATCCATGAACATGGTATATTATTCCATTTCTTGAGGGCTCTCTTAATTTCTTATAACAGTGTTCTATAATTTTCCTTGTACAAATTATTTGTTTTTTAGTCAGGTATATCCGTAAGTATTTCACTTTGTGTTTGGCTATTGTAAAGGGTACTACCTTTTTAATTGTCTCTTCTGTGAACTTGTCTGTTTTGTATAGCAGACTGATAGACTTCTATTTGTTGATCTTGTATCCTGCCACTCTGCCATTTTCCTCAATTGCTTCCAACACTCCACTAGTGGAATTTAGGGGGGGGAGGGTTGATGTATAGAATCATATCATCTGTGAATAATGCTAATTTTGCCTCTTCCTTGATCAGATGGATACCTTTGATGTATTTCCTTTGTCTTGTGTTAACTAGGACCTTCAGTGTGATGTTAAATAGAAGTGGAGACAAGGGACATCCTTGTCCGCTCCCTTTTTCAATAAGAATTGTTTTCATCATTTCTTCATTAACAACCACATTGGCTGTTGGTTTTTCATATATAGTTCATATAATATTGAGGAATTTCCTTCTATTCCTATCTTCTTGAGTGTCATAAACAGGAATGGGTGATAAATATAGTCAAATGTTTTTCCGCATCTATCAATATTATCATATGGTTCTTATCATTCTTTCTATCAGT